>MU158828.1:492624-554412 GCA_015888305.1 Antheraea pernyi | reverse complement strand
TTTGACCCTCACCTCCAGGCCCCATTTACTATATAATATATATTTACCTAAATAAAAAGTAATCTAATATACCTTTCTAACAGTGAAATAATTTTCAAAATAATTGATCAGTTATCGAGTGGGATGAAAAATTATTAATCACTAAAATGACTATTAAAAAATAGGGGTTGGTGTTAGAAGGGTGAAAATTTAAGGTTGTATGTATTTTTTAATGCCTCTTTATAACAAAATAAAATAAATTTGTTAAAAAGATAAAAAATAAATGTTAGGGGTGGACAACCCTTATTACTTAGGGGTATGAAAAATAAATAGTAGCCGATTCTCAGACCTACGGAATATGCATATAAAATTTTATAAAAATCGGTCAAACCGTTTCAGAGGAGTATGGTAACTAACATTGTGACACGAGAATTTTATATATAAGATAAGTATAGATTTAAAAAAACCAGATCGAGTTTATTGCCGGTTCTTCTCGATGGCTGGGTTGTTTCTAGAACCGGTGGTAGCTTTAACGTTCATAAGTGCCTTCTCATAGCCTAAACTGAATAAAGTATTTTTTATTTTGATTTTAATTTGACTGGAGTTTTTAGTTTAATCGTCAATCATAGGTGGTAGAGCCACGTCGAAGCTATTACTGGTTTCAGCATGAATGGGTCTTCTCGCCCGGTATAGTATCACGCTCTCTCATAAAACCGACGTAAAGTAGTGCTTCCATTGTTGCGTCTCGTTAAGTCAGTGAAAGCGCTGGAGGCAGCCCTCCCATTCCCTTACCCCTCCCCCCTCTCCTGTCTCTATTTCCCCCTCCCCGCAAACACATGCTAGCAAGGCATTTGCGACTCCCCTGGAATTGCTAGTATCTATGGACCGCGGTGATCACTTAACATCACGTGACCCGCTTTTTCGTTTGTCTCCTATAATATAAATATATATTAAAACATAATTGTGTTGTAAACAATAAAATGTCTGAGCAGGGATGGATTTTTGTTACTTTTTACATGCAAAAAAAATCACTTAACAGATTTTGATGGCATTTGTACTGATGAAATGAAACCATTGAGTCTACATTTTTAATTGAACTCGAGTGCGTTTCATTTGTATGAGCGATTCAATCGACGATCAAGTACCATTCGAATGAATGTCATTTTTAAGGCGAGGTTATATTAGACGAAACGGATGCTTTTAAAAAGTTCTATATTTTCGTATGATAAAAAAAAAATATGAGCAAATTAAGGGACGATATATAAAAAAATGAATTTAAAATTTCTACAAACATAATTATTATATCTATAAATGTTAACGAATATTATAAATGCGAATATGAATTTGTATGTTACGCCTTCACGTTTTGAATACTCGACCGCTAATCAGGAAAGTTCGCATAGCTGTTGTAACCATGTAAGCACTCATTGTAATTTTAATCCAGAAAATAAATACTGTTCCATATACTCTAATATGCATTATCACGAGCGAAACCGCAGGTAATTTAATGGTGGTAAAGCCACGCTGAAACTATTACTGGTTTCAGCATGAATGGGTCAGCTCGCCCGGGGTAGTACCACCCTCTAACAGAAAACCGACGTGAAGTAACAGTGCTTGCATTGTTTCGTTTCGTTCGGTCAGTTGTTTTCATAAGGACTAGTTCCGCAGTACTTGCTGTTTTTTATATAACTAATGTTACACAATACGTATAATCAGCCAGTCAATCAGGAACATTAATAAACACTCTGAAGGCACTGTAACTATTTATCCGGGCAGAGTTTCGCCTTACAGTAACTTCCACATAGGAGTGCGTGCAGATCAGTGACATCTTGCCCTTTATATGCTGAACTCCCACCAATGTAGTCTCACACCGGGGTGAATAATGAATAGCCAACCAATAGCGTTCAAGGTCATTAGTAACACCCCGATAAAGTCAATAGCGCGGTATCGCAGGTCAATAGTGGTTCCCCGGGTGGCGTTGTAGTCTCACCTCTCGGATATGTCATAGCGGTACCGGACGTAGTCATTAACACTAATGAACAATAATCATCCAGATCCTTAATTCAGTACAATAGAAAACCGTACTCAAATTTAGTACATCCTAAAACCGCAACAGTAATGGGATATTGCACCGGCCCGGCCCATATGTGCGTTTGTGGCATACTGTATGCACATATTACAGTGGTAGGTTATGTTATGGAAATCGCTATAAGTGCCGCTGGCTCCCATTTGCATGTACAATACACGAGCCGATCTCACAACGCTGCTGTGGTTTGTTAATCTTTTAATGGAATTAACCCGCGCCCGACAATGTCACTGGCAAAATAGCGTGCCTCGGAATAAGAGCCGTACTGGATAAGGTAACATTCACTATTTCCAAACAGCGGAGAATTTATTTTTATTTATGATTCTATGTATTTAAAAAATTAAAAGAAAATAACAAGAACTCGGATAACGTCCGAGGAAAGAGGACTCATAAAAAAAACACTGGAGAAATATCTAGAACATTCTAGAATACTGTCTAAACGTTACTAACAAACTTATAGTCTATCTTCTATACATACACATATTAAGAACATAAATTTAACGTGTACTTTTTCGATTTATTACAATCATTTTTACAAATGTCCGCCTATATGTTTGTATGAACACGCATCATCGCTAAAGTACTGGATTACCAATAAAACTTCATAGAAAATTATAAAGCATATCCTCGAGCGTAACCTAGTCTTTGTTTCATTAAAATCGGTGTACTCTATCAAAAGATATTGTAATTTTAATGACGGCTCGAGTTAAGTACGAGATAAGAGTAGTAATCGCTAATAAATTTGTTTGGTTGAACGTGTTATTCTCAGGAACTACTAGTCCGATTTGAAAAATTCTTTTAGTGTTAGATAGCACATTTATCGGGGAAGGATGTATCATATAGTATTACGTTAAGACCAATAAGAGCGGAGTAGCCGTGAAGAATGTCTCAAAATAGTTTTTTTTTACGTTTTGAGAGCTTCCGCTGCGGGTTAGTTAGGCCAAATTGACTATTCCACGCGGACGAAGTCACGGGCAGAAGCTAGTATTAAATAAGACAGCGCGAGGACTCATCGATGCGTGGGAAAATGCAAATATTGAATTCTTATCGCTCAGAATATTTTAAACTAAGAAACAAGTTAGATTAATAACTCAAAGTTTAGGTAAGTGAATGAAATATAATAGTGAAAACATATTAAAATATACAGTACTGTACAGTATTATACTTCTTGTTTGTTCAGAAGTTTAACTGACTTTGTGGTTTATTTCTTGGAATCTCTGTAATAATTAGGTTGGAATACTTAAGGTACATACAAACTTTACGTAACTAACTTTACTAGTGGGCGTCCAGTGGTCGACATTCGACTCATTCGATTGTTGAATGTAGAATGAAAAAGGGTATTTGGAACGTAAGAGTAAAATAATACATACAGTCGAGCATAGCAACCTCCTTCACAACCTTTTTTGAAGTCCTTTATTGACAGATGTCAAAATGTCTTTTTTATTTACACGTGTGTATATGTCGTGTAAAATTGAATTGATTACTCACACTAATGCATATTTTAATTAATTTAATGTACTTCTAATGCATTTTATATAAAATAAATAGCTTTCTGCACTTCTCCTCCATATAAACTTTAACTATGCCAAGTTTCACGTTCATGCGTTCGCGCATTTCTCTCAAAAAGGGATACAAAGTTTGGGATTCACGTATTAATATATAGATAAAACTGTACTTAATCACTACACAAAATTTATTAATAAAAACAGAAGCCCATACATGCCACGTGTTATTTTTGTCCCAATGTAAATGTTGAGTTTGTTAGGAGTATTTATGTGAAAACGTTAATGTAATGACGTCCCACATATGATGGTAGCGTTTCGGTGTAAGGTCGTATTTTTTAAATTTAATGTTGATCGCTTGAGTAGATGGGAGGTGAAATTGCAACGAACAAACTTCTTGGTTACGTTTAGTCAGTAAGTTTAACAAGGATTTGAGTGTAACCGCTTGGTAAATCTTAGTTAGAAAGTGATTATTTGTCAAGCAATAGTAATGCAAGGTCAAAAAGTTATATTTAAAACAAAATTTCAAACTCTTTCTAGAATCCAAACCTATATTTTAACGGGTTACTGCAAAAATATGGTTTCAAACTTAGATATAATTACATAGTATAAAACAAAGTCCCTTACCGCGTCTGTCTCGCTGTTTGTCTGTTTGTTCGGGTTTTCATGCGGTTTTCACCAGTGGATAAGGAGATTCATGAGGAAGATTTTTGTATATAAGTTGTCAAAGATTTTTTTTACAATCAAGGCTGGACAACGCCTTCCAGGCCCACTAGTAAATATTAAATAAAAGCTATATTGATATCTTGTATAATATCAATATATAATATGGGACCTCGCGAATCATTAAAAACGAAATCCCAGGAATTGGGTATCTTAACTCTGCCCTCCCAATACATTCTTGGTAATTTAATGTATGTCTGTAATAACTTTGAAAAACTGAATCTAGTAAAAGACCGGCATAATCTAAATACTAGAAAATGTAATAAACTGGTTGTCCTATGCTTCATACTTAGCAAAACCAGTAATAGTTTTTTGGGTAATAATGTTAGTTTCTACAATAAAGTCCCAAAGCATGTTACCGATTTGCCGGACTGTAAATTTAAGCGCCACGTCAAACGAGTGTTAGTTTCAAAAATATATTATAGAGCGGATCAATATGTGAATGATAGTGATGTCTGAATTTGACTCGTCTCTGTGCCTAAAAGCATTGTATGATGTATTGGAAATATATGTTAAAAAAATATACCCGATAGAGTTTCTTGCTAGTTCTTCTCGATGACTGGGTTGTTTTCCGAACCGGTGGTAGACTTTGACGTTCATAAGTGCCTTATTAGGGCCTAAATTGAATAAAGTATTTTTGATTTGATTTGATTTGTAAAGATACTGCGTTCTATTTTCAAACTACGCTCGGTAAATCCTTTTAACTACGCTCGGCGACGAGACGACATATGCGTACCGCATCTATTAAAAAATGATCATTGCTTTCGCCTAGTAGATTGTTTCGTTCCTTGCATAATTACTTAGCTTTTGTTACTTAATTATTGCGAGGAAATGAGGTTTTTAGCACAATACTATGAACGGGTAACGGGTGATTTATGAACTTTCGTGAATAATGTAAGGAAATGTTCCCTCGCAAGTGGTAAATGAAATACGAAAAGTATTCTCACCTCGTTTACTGTTGGTTAAATGCTTGAGCGTAGTTATTCTCGGCTAATTATATCTCATTTAATTTGGATACCATCGTCGATGCCTTTGAATTTGCAGGGATGTTGCTATATATATTTGAGATTAGTTAATACTGAGCCTTTCTGCATTTTATTATTTTTTAGTCCTTTTGTATTGTATTTGATACTAACGAAGTTTAATAAATAACATACTAAAATTAGAGCGGTAGCACTTCAGACGTGGTAGAGCCTGCATGAATGTGTCGGCTCGCCCGGGGTACTACCACCTTCTCATAGAAAACCGACGTCAAGTAACAGTGCTTGCATTGTTGCGTTTCGTTCGGTCAGTGAGAGCGCCGGATAACCCACCTCATCTACCTCTCCCGCTCCCCCAAACACAGGGTTGAAACGCACTTGCGACTCTTCTAGTGTTGCAAGTGTCTATGGACGGTGATGATCACTTAGCATCAGGTGACCGACATGTTCGTTTGCCTCCTATGACATAAAAAAAAGATTTTATGCACTTTAATTGGTTTTAGCGTTTATCCACGATCTCGCGTTATGTTAAATGCGATGTGGTCTAAGTTGATGGATATGCTACACCAAGAGGGTAACTAGTTCTTAAGTGCTTTTTTTTTCTTGAACTGACTACGCTATTGACCTAGCAAGGTCTTAACAGCTTCACCGGACTACAAACTTAAGTGCTGCTGTCGGAACATGTACATATTTTTTTATACATACATAACACATAACATATACATAACATCATCTGATGTTAAACGATGATTTGATATGAGATAGTAAACACGCTAAGCCTAGAGAGGGTTTGGTTCTCAAGTGCCGGAACCGGAGTAACCGGAACATACCCACCAGTGCTTAGCGACAGATCATCAATTTAAGGACGGTAGTTAGCCAGGCGGACTTAAAACAAGCATTTTTTTTATATTGTAGCACGGCATAATAACTTGCACTATGCCTGATGGTAAACACAGTACAATACAAAAACAATGACGACCACCGAGTGTCACAGTATCTGTCGCCGCTGTCATACCGGCTTGCGAAAAGCTGGATATGCACAGGCTGATCCCGAAACGCGACCCGCAGAAGCGAATCACTACAACGGGCGCGACCCAGTCAGGCTGTAAAACTCTACCACCCCGCTTTCGCCATTGCCTCGTTCGTTATGCAGCAGGGTGCACCACGTGCAGGTGAGGTTGGCTTGGGTGTCTCAAGCCTTATGATGTTATTTATCGTTCTTACACGATGTTTAACCTTCGCCGAGAACTCCGATTCATTTGCAAGGAATCCAATCTGCGTCCTTAGATGCAATGTCGGTTACGTTATCAACTAAGCAACAGAAAGATAAAGAACATCGTAATGAATCCATAGAATAGTGGCAGGGCATTTCTAACTTCACTTTAGTAGCTAACACTCTCAAGTTGAAAGTCTGTCGTCAAACACTTCTTGTTTTATTATTTTTTATATATCATAGGCATCAGAGGCAAACGAACAGTTCGGTCACCTCATGTTAAGTGATCACCACCGTACATACACATTAGCAAAACCAGGAGAGTCACAGCCTGTGTTTGGAGGAAGGGGGGAAGGGGAGAGAGAGGTGAGGTGGACCTTCGGCGCTCTCACTGACCGAACGAAACGCAACAATGCAAGCACTGTTACTTCACGTCGGTTTTCTATGAGAGGGTGGTAGTACCCCGGGCGAGCCGACCCATTCATGCTGAAACCACGTATAGCTTCAGCGTGGCTCTACCACCTACAACAATATTGGGTAATGTAATGTATTTGTGTAGCTGCATATTGTGGTCAAGAGCTATAACCTACAAAGTATAAAAAAATTACAAATCCATCTCAACATTCGCATTTCTACAACATGTCATATTATTTCATCCATCCATTTTATAATCCAACACTCAGCTCCGAAGCTTACTACAGGTATTGTGATGATTTTATGTACTTTTCCCTTGGGTTTTACGAGCATTTGTGGGTTACATCGAATCGTTATTTTATCTATATTGTATTTATTTTAACTCTCATATTCTGAGTAATATCACCGACGTTTTCGACTGTAGAAGTATATAGACTGATAATGGAGTAGAAACGTAAGAATGAAAACTATAAGCACACGTAATTGGCCGAGTTGAAAACACTTTCACAACATACGGTCGTTCCGTCAAACAAATGAATTAATTTTACCCGAGCGGCCAAAGGGTAACGAGTGAGTCACTTTACAAATTCCCCTTAATTAGACGAACCTGACCCGTGACCCTTTCAACTTTTTCATTTTGCCTTTTGTGAAAACATAAATACAACTTTTATTACTTTTGACATCATAATTATCCCTGCAAGTTCCTGAGTATATTCATGATATAACATTTGCATCAGCTTAATAACGTAACTCATTTTTTAAATGAAATCTCCTGTAGCTGCGTTAAATGATAAAAAAAATTGATACGGGAAAAACTTTTTTTTATATCATAGGAGGCGAACAAACAAGCGGATCACCTGATGTTAAGTGATCATCGCCAACCATAGACACTAAAAACATCAGGGAAGTCGAAAGTGCATTGCTAGCCTGTATTTGGGGGGAAGGAGTAGGGGAGGTGAGAAGAGAGAGAAAGGGAGGCGGACCTCCAGTGCTATCACTGCCCGAACAAAAAGCAACAATGCACTGTGACTTCACGTGGGTGTTTCTGTGGGTCGGGTGGTAGTACCCCGGGCGAGCCGACCCATTCATGCTGAAACCAGTTATGGCTTCAGCGTGGCTCTACCAACCTACAACCTACTTATGGGTTCGCGTAGTCGATAGCCTCGACATGATTGTGACGCATCACTTATGACCTCATAATGCTCGTTACGTATTGCGTTTACGCGAAACCAGTTGTTCGCAAACCACGGCTCGGCACACTCCTTAGTTGCGGGTCTTCCATAAAGTGTTTTAGTCTATCTATTAACTTACCTTGTAGACGAGTTGAAACAGAAGTTTAAGGAAAAGAAGCACATGTTTATAAAACAACAATAGCACTACCAATCGCTCGTAAAAAGACATATTGAGTAAAGGTAAGCTGGAGAGTGTGCTTTTGAACCTAATTATTTCGATAAATAATTCGATTAGAAGATTAGAATTCATGGTGGCCTAGTGGTTTGACCGGTGGAATATCGTTTCGATGTCCGCAGGTTCGTGCCCCGGCATGTACCAACGAATTTTTCGGAATTTGCTCACATTGACTAATTTCAGTTGGTAACAATATCGGCTGACGGTGAAGGAAAACATCGTGAGGAAACCTGAACCTGAGAAATATTCTTTTAGTACTACTATATGTGGAAAAACATGTCGATTTCTTAGAGTTTGAAATCGTTAGTAGGTCGTGTGCTGGCGTGGTGATTATTCCCATACCTTCCTTCGGGAAGAGGCCTATGGCCCTGCAGTGGGTCTCTCACAGGCTGACGACGATGATGATGATGATTCTAAAGCAATGATTCAGTAAAAAAATATTTGAATAAATTTCAGTTTTGTATTGTTTATATTTGACTTTTCTGAATGACGATTTTGAAGACCATTGCGCTAGAGTAACGTCGCGTAATATAGCGGTCTGTTTGCATGCAATGTTGATATTTGTATTGATTTTGTACAGTTCGTCATATATTTGATTCATTAATGAGCTGTAGGTATAAAAATATATATAACTATTGCTTGGAGTGCGAATTGATTTGAAAACCAGACTACTGTTAATAATTTTAATTTATAAATGAAATTTCAATACTTCATACTATAATTTATTAAAAAATTCCGTAATGTACACAGTTATCTGATTGTTTTGAACTTTTTACTTCTATCGGCAGCCATATGACTGCTTCGACTTGTTTTGAACTTTGTAAGTATTCACGTTTGACCATAATCCTAATTTACGTTATATAACAATGTGGTCTAAGAAGATAAACATGATAAATCTAGAAGAGTGTCTCAAGAGCAGCGATCAGAGTACATATAGAGATGCTTGGCGATAGATTTGCAACTTAAAGGTAGTAGCTAGCTTGATTCTGGGGGTAAAATTCGCTCCCGCACACCAGACTAGGGGGGCCTCAGCAGCAGCTCAAGCCTAGGTCCGTTCCCTCGGCGTGGAGCCCTTGAGTACGCTGCTCGCGCTATACAGTGACACAAAATCTTACATCACTGCGACAATATTACTCATATCACCTCCACACACGTGCACGTATACACGCTTACACATGCAAGTGGAAGGGTTTTATTTTTTTTCCCTTATCAAACTGAAATAGTTAAATATTATCCGATACGAAATATATATAAGGATTGTTGAGGTATGTATACTTGGTACACATATATGTTTCAACAACTCATATATGTATGAATAGTTAGCTTAGCTTAGGTTAGCTCATTGGTTATTGGTTAGGTAGGGATAGGATTGTAGGGACTGTGTAGGTAGGTAGGTTTGGTAGGGTTAGGGATTGTAGGGTGGGGGAATGGGGGAAAGCTGGTTAGGTAACCTCTAGCTTACCTACTTACTTTGTGGGTAGGGAAGTATAGGGGATAGGTGGGCGTAGGGTTGTGTAAATAGGTAGGATAAGATTAGGATCGAGGGTTGGGGGGAGGGGAGATAGGGTAGTTTAGGACGGAGTGAACCTAGGGAAGGCTATGGCGGATAGTGGAGCGGCGATGGAGCGGTTTTCCACTCTGTTGCTGGCTGAACCCGGGGGGAAGGGGCGGGGGCCCCGACTTCCCATTGCACTGGTTCGGCGGGCTGGGAGGCACTCTCGCATCCGGGCTGCCTCAGCCGGGTGTGGCGTGAAAGCGCCTGCCGCCGGGGGTGTCGCGGAGCTTGCTCACGCTCCCCCGTGACACTCCCATAGTGCGGCGTACGGTTTGCCGTGGAGTTTTAGTCGGTTAAAGTCGCCGTAAGGCATCGGCAGCTGCGTCCCAGCACGCAGTTGACGGTCGACTCAGCTCAGGCCCTCCCCCGGGGGCCTGACAGTCCATGATGGATTTTCAAAAAAAAAGGTTAGCTCAGATAGGTCGCGAATCGCTTGTATCAGGCAACAGCCAAAGCCGAGGAGTGCCGCGCACCCTTGAGCTAGTTGTCAAAATAAAATCGGCTGAGTGCCTTAAGCGCTCGCCTTAGTAGTCCGGTGATGCTGTTAAGACCTAGCTGGGTCAATAACGTAGTCAGTTCGAAAAAAAAAAGGTAGTAGCTAACCAGGCGGGCGTAGAAAACACCCCACTATGCTATGCTATGGTATAGTATATAATAATGTGTTTCTTTACCGAAAATCACCGGCTTATTCATAAGGATTGTAACCTACTACGATTGCCGTGGTGTCCAAACACCATAGAGCTATCCCTAGTATATTTAGGTCATTGACGAAACCAATTTGGAATAAATTGCAACCGGTTCATTCGGGATAAATCGACAATTTTTTGAAGTTTTCAAACTTCTTTATTTTTTAATTTATCTCTTCATGTTATTTATTTTTGCAAAACATTAGTTACATTCGCTTTTAGTGGATCCACATAGCGGGGCGTTATTTCCAGATGTCACAATCGTTCACATATTGATCCATCCTATAATAGCCGTTAAATATTAAAACTCGTTTGACATGGTTCTTGAACTCATTATCCGACAAATCGGTAATGTCTTTTGGGACTTTATTATAAAACCTAACACTATTACCTAAAAAACTGTTTTTGGACTTAGTGAGGCTGAGGCATGAAATGACTAATTTGTTGCTGTTTCTAGTATTTAAATTATGTTGGTTTTTTTACTAGATCTAGTATATCTAAGTTTTTGCATATCTATCGTTGTTGCCTTTTTTCAAAGAACGAGCCTATTCCTTTCTGAAAGGCCGGCAACACATTTGTAATTCTTCTCGTCTCGCAGGTGTCCATGGACGGCGGTGATCACTTACCAGCAGGTGACCCGGATGTTACTTTGCTGCCAATAGTATAAAAAAACTAAGTTTGTTTTGTATGTTTATATATTTGACGAATTAATAAACTGCATAAAAAAGTATATAAATATTATACGAAGTGATAGATGTGAAGGAGAAACTAAATGATAATAATTTCAATTTACAAATTATGTAATTTAAATCATTCACACTGTAACTAATTTAAAATTCAAAACAGAACACAGTTTAAATGCCATTGTCTTGAGTGTCTATTTCTGCCGGTAGTTAGGACTGCCAACTATTGTCGGCTTTTGTCGACTGACTATGATTTTTATTTATATTACAGATAATTTTATATTACTAAATATGAGCAAATTTCAAAACCTCGCATTTTCTTGTCCGGTTCACCTGAACAATTTAATATCTAAAATAAGAATTGATTGAGAATATGTTTTTTTTTATCTTATCGAGTTTAGTTAAAAAGATATAGAAATGACGAAACCGATGACCGTATTTTTTGGAAACCTTTGGAATATAAAATTTAGTGTTGTCGTTAATTTTCAAATTAAATTGTATTTTTAAACTTACAGTATGTAACAATTAAAGCCGAAACAGGATTTCACAATTACAGAAAGTGATACATAGTAATATACATATAAGTAGGCAAAAGAAAAACATGTATCCTTTACTGGCGTTTAGTATAGTGTGTGTGTACGTGTGTGTGTGTGTGCGCGCGCGTGTCGGAATGTGTGTGTGTGTGTGTGAGTGTCTGTATTTCTGACTTATGTTCTTGCTTTATCCTTTTTGTATTATAATTGTATAATTCAGCGTTGTAATTTCTTTATTTCACTTTTAAATGTATTACGTGAATATCGAAATATGTCTACCGTATCGTATACTTCATTATAAGATCGGGCAATGCGACACAGTATTGAATTTTGAGCATAGTTAGATTTAGCATGTGGGACAGCAAACAACGGTGCTTTGCGTATACGGTACGTTGGTACTCGCAGTGATACAGAGCCCAAAAGATCGGGACAATCAATATAGCCCGATAGTATAGAGTGCAATAACATCATTTCGTGTTGTCGACGCCGCACTTCTAAAGGGTCTAGGCGAAAATATTTACATAGTTCACCATAGTTCGTATATTCTTTAAAATCTTTATAGCATAAAAATTTTACAAATTTTTTTTGAATAGCTTCAATACTGTCTATGTATTTATTATACTGAGGCGACCATATGACTGAAGCATATTCAAGAATACTTCGTACGTACGCGAAGTACAGCATTTTAATACATTCTATATTTGTGAATGGTTCGCATATACGTTTGATGAAGCCTAATTGTTTATATGCTTTACTAACGATGACATCTATGTGATCACTCATAGACAGCTTATAATCAAAAATAATACCCAAGTCTCTAACCTTGTCAACTTTTCTAATAGGAACATTATTTATGTGATACTGAAAGTTAATAACTTTAGATTTACGTGTAAAGCTGATATTTACGCATTTATTTACATTAACTGTAATTTTATTCTTTTTATAATATTCCTCAAGAGTATAAATATCCCGTTGGATATTAATGCAGTCAGTTTCCGATTTAACCCGTAAATAAATCTTCTTATCGTCAGCAAACATTATAAATTTTGAGTGCTTAAAACAGTCACCTATGTCAAAAAGATAAGCATTATAAAGTAGCGGACCTAGGATTGATCCTTGCGGGACCCCAGAGGGTATTTTGATAAAATTACTACGAGAACCACCCACTACAACAGCTTGCATCCTGTTTGTTATATAAGACTCAAACCACCTATGTAAGTTGCCACGTATACCAAGGAAATAAAGTTTTTGCATCAGAATAATATGATCCACACGATCAAATGCTTTTTCAAAATCGGTATATATGACATCGACCTGCTGTTTGTTATCCATACCAGTTAGTATATAATCTGTGAACAGAGACAAATTAGTAATGGTGGAACGCTTTTTCATAAAACCGTGTTGCTGAGTTGGTATAGATTTAAAGATTAGAGGACTAACAAATTTAAAGATTAACTTTTCAAAAATTTTGCCTAATGTATTTAAAATAGATATTGGTCTATAATTTTTAATTTCCATTTTAGTGCCACTTTTATGTATTGGTATTATAAGGGCTTCTTTCCATTTTGTAGGAAAACAACAATATTTATTAAGTGAAAGGTTAAATAAAGCCGTTACAGGCTTTGCCAGGTATACTGCGCATTCTTTAAAAAAGAGGGGTGGAATTTTATCACTGCCAGGACCCTTGTCGGTTCTAAGAGAGTTTAGAATTTTAAATACACTTTCTTCGTCAAACTCTAAGGTGTCCATCCCATCTGTCGTTATTCTGTTTGATGAGAAATTATAGTAATCCAGGCAAGAATTACATTTCGTGAAAACACTTTCAAAATAGTTATTAAAACCATTAGAAATTTCGATTTCTGAGGTATATTCTTTTTCATCTAAGATTAGCCTATTAGGATACCCTGAACTATGGGTTCGTAAAGTTTTCAAGTAAGACCATAATTGTTTTGGATTAGATCGAATAAGTTGTTGCATGTTAGATAGATAAAGATCGTGGCATTGTTTTTGCACAGCTTTTTGCCTGGCACGCAACAAAGAAAACTCATCATAATCACGCGGATTTTTGAATTGCTTCCACTTCTTATGTGCTTTTAATTTATCTTTGATTATATGCTTTAGTGATTTGGAATACCACACAGGAAAATAATTTGAATTAGATTTTGTAATAAAAGGTACACACCTACTTATTATGTCATCCAGCTCAGTATAAAAATTATTAAGTGCTTCATCCATTGAATTTGAAAGTATAATGTTTTTCCAGTCATGTAGTTTAAGTAAGCTATTTAATTTTCCATAATCTGCTCTATTAAAATTGTATAGTTTTAAGGGATTAAGACGCAAACGAGGTAATAGTAAATCTAACATATTTATATATAAACATGGATGATATACATCCTCACTCATTAAGGGCAAGTTTGTTCTATTAACGAGAATTGTTGAGTCACTAAAAACCAAATCCAAAATGTTGTCACTAGCATTTTTGATACTGTTATACTGTTCAAGTCCTGCCATGTTGCATGTCTCAATAAGATTTCTGGTGGCGCGTTGCAAATCTGCAAGACCTCGCTTGAGTACTATAGGGCCCTCAGACATCCAATTTATATTGGCGAGATTGAAATCGCCAGCAATTATATAGTGGTCATTAGGACACTCAATGAAAATATTTGTTAGTTTAGTAGTAACAGCCTCTAGTCTAACAGTTTGGAGAGAATCAGGTGGGATGTATATCACTCCCAAATGTAAATTCTTTTTGTCATATGCATTAAGAGATTGGCTTGGTATTGTAATCCAAACACACTCAACACCAGGCACAGTCCAATCGGGTCTTTCCTGAGCGTGAAGAGAATTAATTGCACATATCATGACTCCTCCTCCAATTTTCTTGGCGGAAGTGGCTTTACTACGATCGCAACGATAAACTGTATACCTCTTATCACAAAGTTCACCTTCATAGAAACCTTCTGTCAACCAAGTTTCCGAGACAAGATAAATGTCAATATCATTTTGTAGAATACTAAGACGAAATTCTTTTGTTTTAGTTCTTAGTCCCCGTACATTCTGGTACACAAGACGTAGAGGTCTAATCACCATAGCGATTAGTATGAAATTTCAAAACCAATATAGTTGAAGTGACTCCTATTATGCCTAAATTGTGTGGGGACTGAAACCATAACTTGCCATGAGGTATTTGTTTAGGTTTTTTATCATAGACTGATCGTGATATGAAACTGTATGAACGTTCCAATGAAACATTGTCGCCTATTCGGTTTATTATATTAGTGTAGTTTTTTAGAATTGCAAGGATAAAGTCGGAATTGTGTCTTATTTGTAAGTGTGTGACTGAAGGTGTGTATATTTTATTTGATAATGTGTGTGTCTTTGTTGTATGTTGTGCAAAAATCATCATATCTAAATTTACAAGGCATTTATAATGGTATATTGCATATAGTTGTGTTCGCCAGCTTAAGACCTTAATTCTTAATAAATAGTTAACATAGTATAAACTAAAATAAACATTTATCATGTATAGACATTTCAGTATTTTTATACCAACTAAGAAGCAATTTTTTATCATAGAGTACCTTAAATAATCTTTGTTAAGTCTTTTTGTGAGTTTATCGTTAGAACAGGAGACAATTCGTTTTTCCTTAAAAAAATACAACAATTCCTAACCCACACAAATTTATATGCATAATCTTTAGCCCGTGCTTTAGCCATACTTAATGTGTGTTTATTTTCTGGAGTAAGATGTTCATTGATAAAAAAGTATTTAGGTGATCCGGGTATCCCAATATCTGTTGTAGTAATTCCTTTTTTCCTGCGAATACCAGAGATTATGTTATCTTTAATACCCCTTTCCTTGAACTTTACTACAACAGGTTTTGGTTTGTCAGTTCTTTTCAAGAATGGCTGTACTCGGTGAGTAAACTCTATCTGATCGGGCTTCAAATCTACACCAGCGTGCTTAGCAATTTTCATTACAGTGTCAGTGAGAGATTCTGTTGACGTTTGAGGCAAACCCACTATTTCAATGTTAGATAGTCGCGCCCACTGTTGTTGCTTATTAATCTGAGTTCGTAGTTCCAATACTTGGCTCTCTGTTTCTGTCATAGACTGTTTCATTATCTCGAAATCTTTATGGAGACGTTCGCTATCTTGAAGTAGTAATCTAACATACCTTTCTAACAGTGAAATAATTTTCAAAATAATTGATCAGTTATCGAGTGGGATGAAAAATTATTAATCACTAAAATGACTATTAAAAAATAGGGGTTGGTGTTAGAAGGGTGAAAATTTAGGGTTGTATGTATTATTTAATGCCTAATTATAACAAAATAAAATAAAATAAAAATGTCCAAAAAATTAAAAAAAAAATGTTAGGGGTGGACAACCCTTATCACTTAGGGGTATGAAATATAGATAGTAGCCGATTCTCAGAATTACTGAATATGCATATAAAATTTCATAAAAATCGGTCGAACCGTTTCAGAGGAGTATGGTTACTAATATTGTGACACGAGAATTTTATATATAAGATAATATTTCTCAAATCATTGCATAGTATAAAACAAAGTCCCCTACCGCGTCTGTCTGTCTGTCTGTTCGTGATAAACTCAAAAACTACTGAACGGATCTTTATGCGGTTTTAACCATTGGATAAAATGATTCACAAGAAACGTTTTGGTATATAATTTGTCAAGGATTTTTTCGTTATCAGGGCGGGACAAAGTCTGCCGTGCCTGCTAGTTATCTATATATTCATCTGATATCATATGATTAGCCACAATCAAATTCGATCTCTGTTTTGTTATAAATATTGTCGGTCTCATTAAAGGGAACCTTCCACGCTTTCGAATTAGATTCACAAGCTTGTGTGCCCTTTGAAACGGAGGTTGATAATTTGATTGTAAAAAGTAATAAAATAAATTAATTTATTTCATATACTCGAACTACTTTTGACAGCCGTGTACACAGCGCTACGTTCATGTAAATTCCAACATGGCGGATGTCATACGTCAATTACCATTATTGTCAACTGTCAAATCAGAAGTAACGTTCCGTATGTTGTAGTTTGTGATCAGTTTAATTAAGGATCGTGTACGTTTATCGTTATATGTGTACCGTTCAAAGGTTATGTGAAACTAATTGTATAAGGTTTTTCAAAATCATGTTTGTCAATCACTGTCAATTGTTGAATCCCTATTCAGTAAACTATGTTGAGGCCACGTTGTACCTCCGACAAATGCGTTAGAAGTAAAAACGCAATATTTCGTCTCAGAATAATATTGCCTCGGTTATATAATTTTTTTTTTTTCAATGAGACATTTGAACAATATTTTGAGTTACCCTCATTTGCCATTTTCTAACTTTGATCTCACAATGAAAATAAGTTGTTTTCTTGTCAGAGATTTTTTTTCTGTTAAAAGGCGGCAAACGAACAGGTGGTTCACTTGATGCTAATTGATCACCACCGTCCATAGACACTAGCAACACTAGGGGTCTCGCAAGTGCGTTGCCAGCCTATGTGTGGAGAAAGGGTACGGAAAGAAGAAAGGGGAAGGGGAATGGAGGCTCATACGTCGATACACCATACCATAGATACTAAATTTAAAAAAAAAATTAAGAATCTATTTATTAAAAAATTTTGTACATTTTACAATTTTTTTTTACAGTGGCAACCAAACTAGGCAGAGCCTTTATCTTGGTAGCCAGAAAACGATTATACAGCGTGTTTTACAAGAAGCACATTAGCGAGTCATACTTGTACATATGCAAACTTACAAGCTAAAAATTGTTATTAAAATAATTTGACAAATAAGTCTATATGCAATCACAAATAAACATATATACATACTAGCTGTTACCCGCGGCTCCGCACGCGCTTTTTGAAAATTTATTAAAGAAATGTAAAATTGTGAGTGTGTACATTACAGGAACGCTTTTTCAAAAACATTTGTAACTCTGATACGAACGCCATCTACTGTAACATGTAACGTGTACATTAGATATATGAATACTAATAGTATATCGAATGGGATGGGATTTATCATCAGCGACATACCTGGAACTTCAACCTACTATATACCAAACTCAGTGCTCACTAACACTATATAAGAAAGTAATGAAAATTATAAACTATACATTATCGAACAATATATCTTAAATCTTTGATTTTATAGATAGATATAATATGCCCGTATTGTCGATATACTCAAGTTATTCTTATACGTTGCTATAATAACTGAGTTATGTAGAAGCAAACATGGTAAATAAAACAATATGGCCGCCAAATTGACCAAAAAGATGATATAATTCATATTACATACAAATATATGTCTTTCAATTAAGTATATTTATTCTTGGAGTCAGTAAGGCACACGTCTCACGTAGTTGTAACATATTTTTAATTTCACACGGACGAATACAAAGGTAGTAATCACTACATAGTGTACCAATTCAAATAAAAAAAGAATCATTAAAATCTGTTCACAATTAACTAAAATATCGATTAACATACATAAAAAAATACATACAACCGAACATAGTAACCTCCTCCTTTTTCGAAGTCGGTTAAAAAAAGTCCTCTGTCAGCTTATCTGTTCGCGATAAAGTCAAAAACTACCATTTTCATGCTGTTTTCACCAGTAGATAGAATGATAATTTATGGGGAAGGTTTAGGTATAATTTGTCAAGGTTTTCATTTTATTATCCGTCTCCGTCCGTATAACGTCTTCCGAGCCCGCTAGTTATCTGCCCGTAAAAGCCCCGTGAAAGTCGGTCCAATCAATTAGGAGATAGTAGGATATTGCGGACGAAGTCTTGAGAATCAAAATAAAATAGTCTAAGTTACTTCTTATAAGGTGAGTTATCTTCCAGTGAAAGTCCCGTGAAAATCAGTTCAAGCATTACGGATATTCCACTGCGTCCGAAGGCGAATAAAAAACCTAAATTATTTTTTATGAGGTCTGTTATCTACCAGTGAATACCCCGTGAAAATCGGCCCAAAGTAATGCGGACGAAGCCGCGGACAAATAAAATAGAATATGTCAACCGCTATAATTTCGGTTATCTGGCAGTAAAAAGTAAAATTCCCGTTAAAATAGGTCCAGTCGTTTTGGAGATTACCCAGAACAAACAAACAAACAGACAAAATATAATAATATAAAAATATAGACAAAGTATAAAAAAAGTTTTTTTTGGTCATTTGTAGCCATATCCATTCATCAAAAAGTTGTTATTTTAATTGTACATACACAAACTTTATTTTTATAATACGTAATAGAGAACAAATAAAAAATTGGAAATAAAAGTAGTATGAACTATTTGAATAGGAAAACAAAATAAACTTTGAAAATGTTAGCTTTGATACTTACCACATAACTTCAGAATTGGCAGTATGGATTAATTCCTTCGCCTGTCCTATTGGACGAATATTATTACTACTACTTACCACGTTACCATGGCAACGTATATAATAATAACGTAATCGCTCAAAAGCAAAAAAAGTGCCCGATTTTGAAACATTCTTCATTGGTGCTCTGCTTCTATTGGTCTTAGCGTGATGATATATAGCCTATAGCCTTCCTCGATAAATGAGCTATCTAAAACCGAAAGACTTTCTCAAATCGGACTGGTAGTTCCTGAGATCATAGCGTTCAACCAAACAAACAAACAAACAAACAAACAAACAAACTCTTCAGCTTTATATATTAGTATAGATTAAACATTTACATACACATTTCATACACACTCTATACACATATTCTATACCTCAATATATTCCTATATTATGCAGTTAGGATTTAACTTTTAACAATTGCTCAGTTTCGTCATAGGTAAGAGTGCTCAACCATTTGGAAATTAGACCCTTAGCCGTATGGACTGAAACTTCCTGGATTAAGCATTATGGATTAAGGATGAAGCAAATATTATAATATATGTCTTCAACAAAAAATTTGGTGTTAGTTATTTAATAAAAAGACTTAAATTATAATCTTACTGTAACAGGTCAATTCCTAATGATTTATGTATGGTTTTATTCGAAATAGGTTTAGTTTGATTGATCCTGGTTCTGAGATTATCTATTTGATGTCCCATTAAACTTACAAGATACACGGAAGTTACTATGTTAATTACCGGGTGTGGGTAATTAAATTTAATAGTATACGTTTCCAGTATACTCCATACGACCCTTTGTGGTTTGTAGGACCGGTCGATACTCTTAACGCAGCAAGGCTTTTAGTTAATGCACTATGTTATTGGAGCTGCATTTTATATATAAGCAGTTCTTGTAGATAAATTGAGACGTTTGTTTTATTAAAATTAGTGATTGTCGATTCGTCAAAATAAAACTATAGTTCATTATTGATTTAATTTAATTGAATATTATCTTTCTGCTTTTGACAAACAATGCGCAGATACTTTAAAGTAGTAGACATAGGTATTTTAAAGTATGACGAATAGAAACTTATAAATAATTGGTAGTATGAAAAAACAAATACTATTTAAAAAAAAAGGCTTGGCTGGTTAAAAGATTCCTGACAGAAGTGAAGGCTCAAATCAATGGAATATTTTATGTTTGGAATTGTTAAATCAATTATAGTTTGAATTATGTAAGTTTCTTAATTTGTATATTGGAATTATTAACATTAGGCTGGTTTTCACATCTATTGACACTCTGAGCAATGATTATATACATTTTTATATACATTAGGCGGCACAAGCTCTATACAAAATATCAATATTACATGTATACAGTGAATGTTTTTTTAAACTACTTTTATTTATATCCCAAGGCTATATATATTTGGGAATATGTAAAAAAATGCCCGGAAATTTGGGCCCTTAAATAGTCAATCTAAGTACTTTCCCAGAGCCTAAGAACATTTCCTATTTAAAATACGTGTAAACTTTTGATTTTTTTTAATTCTTAAAAATCTCACTCAAGAATAACTCAGGATTGAGTACTCTACAATAAATAGTACCTATTGCGACTTAGCTGTAACTCAAACTGGTGAGGCAGTACAGGTCACTAAAGTCAAAATTTGTAGGAATTCCTGGTTTTTTTTTGTTGTTATTTTATTAATGGCTATACCTATAGGAAAAATGCTTATAAGACATTTGTAGGAAATTTATTTCTCTACAAAAGAACATTGCAAATCAATCCTCTAAGATCGATATTCCTCAATAAATTATTTACTATCCACACTAATATTATAAAGAGGTAAAGTTTGTGACGTTTTAGAGGGTAATTAATGTTTGGATCTACTAAACCGATTTTGTAGATTATTTAACCAATAGAAAGCCACGTTAGTTGTGAGTGTCACAGGCTATTAATAGTATATTAACCCGAGAACTCCTCCTTGAATCAACTGTTTATTAACAGTGACAAATGTCATATTATCACTTTCACCCGAAAACGCAATCCTTTAATTTATGACTATGTGCTTGCCGGTAATATAATCACTCGCAATAATGAAATTCGTGACCTAGGCGTTATTCTAGACTCTAAACTCAATTTCAATCTTCATATAGACGTTATAGTTTCTAAAGCTTTCAAAAAATTTGGCCTAATTCTTCGTCTCGGGAAACCTTTTCAAAGACCAGAAACTTTAAAAGTGTTATATTTCGCTTTTGTCTGTAGTATATTGGAATTTGCAAGCGTAGTATGGAGTCCGCAATACGAGATGCATATAGCTAGGATTGAAAAGATAAACAATAGATTTTTAAAGAGCCTGGATTTTAAAACTAATAACTCGTTAACTAATTTTAAAACAAGTGCCTCTAGACATAATTTGCAATCTTTAAAAGACAGAAGAATTTATCTGGACGCAATTTTCTTATATAAAATAATTAATAACTATATTGACTCATCCCCGCTTCTAGAACAAATCTTTTTTAAAACACCACGACCTAGTACTCGAAGTAAGGATACCTTTCATATCTCCTTTTGTCGAACAAATTATTTTAGGAATTCATTTTTTCAACGATCTTGTAATCACTACAATAAATATCTTAACAGTGTTGACATACTTTGTAATAACTTATTATCTTATAAAAGGAAAGATGTATAGTAATATGAAGTATAAATTCATGTATTTTTATTCTTTACTTTATTTCTTTATCTATTATTTCTTTATTACTTTATCCTTTATTAATTTTTTGTGTATGTTAAAAGAAAGAAAGTTACATTCGTAGATGATAAGACAAAAAAAAAAGATTATATCTAATTAATTTAAACCACGCATAAGTAAATACTTATTAAATTAATGCTATGATGTCTTACAAATAGTTTAAAAATATGTTTTTAAATAATGGTACTTTAGGCCTTTTAGTTTATATTATGATTATAACATGTTTATGTATGGCTGTTTGTTGCCTTAAAAAATAAATAAATGAAATGACTTTTTTGTGGAAGTCGGATTTGCAAAGTTAGTTGGAGAAAAAACGATCGAACAAACACGTTTCTTACGAACGCTGCGTTAACGATGAGAGATATATGATTGAGTTTCAGGGAAAAGTTGTAGAGCTTGATGATGCCTACAAAAAAGTAACTGACAGCATATATCTAACTTTTATATTTGAGTAAAACATTAAGCAGTTTTTTATAAATGTTGACCGCCCAACGAAGCGAGCACGGGTCAGCTAGTAAAGGATAAATTAAATCATTACATATCCAACATAACGTGTGAGTTATCCTTAGTAGATAGAATTATACCACATTGGACTTCTCTGTGGGCTTTCTTAGATATAAAATTCCTTAGCACATTATTTTGATGTATCTCATAAGATTTAGATAACGTTAGCAATATAAGCGTACGAAAAATATACAGTACATCGATTCTTCTTTTTTCCTTATAATTCCTTAAAATATTTCCCTATAAACTAGGGCTAAGTGGGTACAATCAAGTGGTACAAGTTCAAAATCGGTCACCAACCACCTACAGGTGTATCTGGCAAGTACTCCTCTAGGGTTAGAGTGTTTAAAGATTTTGGACCACATCATCAGGAACACATCGTGATGAATCCATAGCGTATGATTGGGCTTTTTCTAAGTCTCTCTGGCTAGCTATCACTTACAAGTTGAAAATCTGTCCACAAGCACCTCTAGAACTACCTGGCAACTGCATTGGAAAGCCAGTCTCCTCTAGGGTTAGAGTGTTTTAAGATTTTGGACCACATCATCAGAAACACATCGTAATGAATCAATAACATGGTGATTGGGCTTTTTCTTAGTCTCTCTGGCTAGCTATCACCTACAAGTTGAAAATCTGTTGACAAGCACCTGTATATCTATCTGACAACTGCATTAAAAAGCCAGCCTCCGCTAAGTTGTTTAAAATTTTGGACCACGTCATTGTATAAATTCAGATGAAATTGTGGTCAAATACTAAAATCAATAAAATGAAAAACCGTATCAAATCCGTTGCTTAGTTTAAAAAAAACTAAGCATAGACATAGACCGATGCGAATGGTGGAGATATTATATATAATCTATACAAATATAAATGCGAAAGTGAGTTTGTCTGTTCATTTGTTATGGTTTCATACATTAATTACTAGACCTTTATGAAATGTTACATTCATGCTTTCGGCGGTACAGAAAAGGACATTCATCATTAAAAATGTACTGTTTCCCAGGGATAGTTGCAATCTAAATTAATGCGAGCGAAGCCGCTAGGAAAAGGTAGTTTATTAATTTATCACAACTCATAAGTATCAATAAAATAATTATTAATTTTACGTTCAGAACCATAAGAGTAGCAATATATGAGGTATATTGTAGGATGACATAAAAGTCCATAAAATTTATCACATCATCTGTAATGTGGCATCGGCCTGTGGGTCCGGAGACTCGATAATCATTACTTGATTGATGCCCAATATGATAATGTCATCTTGGGGACACATTATCATAAGATATCGCTGAATTATGCCACAGATCTCCAGCGTAGAATTATTATGGTGGGTAGTTTTATTAACTGATGTGATTATTTTTATTCAATTGATATGACTGATAAGGAAAGAATACATAAAAAGGAATTAGTAAAACTGTGTATGAAACTATAAAAATTATAGAAATAATTTCATAGAGATCAGATATAATCATGAATATTCAAATCAACTTCATCTTTAGGTATTTATTTATATATAATGCATCGCGCTTGTCGACCGTAATATACAAGTTGGTAATATACAAAATTATCAATGATTGTTCGGAGGTGATGTAACCTCAAAACTGCTCGCACTTCACAAGTTTTATAAGTCTAACCATTTTTTTTTAACGTCGAGGAAAAATCCTCATGAACTGCCAGGCTCTCAGGGGAGACCCTGGACTGAGCCGACCACCACCTACGTGCTAATCACGCAGGGGTGGTGCCTATCGACGACTATAACCCGCTAAAAACTCCACGACAACCTACGCTGCACTATGGGGGTGTCCCGGGGTTGCGTTAGCAAGCTCGGCGACACCCCCGGCGGCAGGCGTTTTCCACGCCGCACCCAGCTGAGGCAGCCCGGTTGCAAGACTGCCTCCCAGCCCGCCGAACCTGTGCAATAGGAGTCGAGGCCCCCTGTCCCTTTCTCCCTGGGTTCGGCTGGCAGCGGCAAAGCTAGGCCTCTCCACCACCACCCCACCATAGATTTTTAACGAGGTTTACTCCTCACCCATCGTGACCCCCTTTTTTTTTCTTTTTTTTTATGTGGGGAAATCTCTTATGGATACGCCACCCTCCCGGGGGAGAGGGTGGGTTATGTCCGAGTTGCACGGACTAAAACCCCACGGTGTACCGACAGACCGTTTTGTGGGGGCGGCAAGGGATCGAACAAGTTAATCAACCTTGTAGAGCCGCCCCCACGGTCCACCCGGCGGAAGGTGACCGCCGGGCTGCTACCTATAGAGGGACAGACCGGGCACACACCGGCTGCCCCCCCTAGTCCGCCGGACCTGTGCAATGAGGAGATGGGCCCCCCGGCCCATCCCCTCAGGTCCGGCTACGGTGGCAGGAGGAGTTGGGCGAAGCGCCCTCTCCCCCTGCCTGTCCTCCTTTGGTGAAGACGGCCACTTTGAGGGTCTACCTCGTGGGCCCTCTCCGCCTCCTCCTTCTGCCAGATGACCTCCTCGCAGAAGGAGACCATCGCTCGCCAAGCCTGTTCGCTGCCGAGCATGACAAAAACCACGCTCGGCAGCGATAAGTCCGTTCCCACCGCCGCCGCCAGAATGCGGCGCAGCTCCCCCCACGCAGCAAACTCAGACAGCGTGTGCTGCGCGGTATCTTCGTCTGCGCCGCACTCGTGGCAGGCGGCGGTCAGCTCCCTGCGTGCGTGACCCCCTAGAGGCTCCCTCGTCCTCACAAGTCTAACCTAACCTAACCAAAACGGGATAAATCGAGAAAAATAAATCGATTAGGTTAGTTTAGACTTGCGAAACAAGGTCTGCGTTTTGTACATTAGCAACTTGATGATTTTTAAGTTGAAACAAAACAGTTTCGCCTCAGTTTGGTTAGACTTGCGGTGCATTGTATACGTACATTAGTACCAGTGTTTGTATACAATTCATCCCTTGATCACTATCACATCTAATGTTAAGAGACGATGTGCCCTTAAACGGTAATATGCAAAGTTTAGAGGAAATGTCAAGAACAGTTGCTTAGATACATTTATTTACGTCTGATTACAGATTTCCATACGGCAGGAGAAGTTAACCAGACTGCAATAGCAGACAGAAAAGCATGATTTCAACCTACATCGATCGACGCAGTACTTGATCAAGATACTAATGACCGATGTTCACTTGTTCAGAATGAATAAAGAAGCGTTGATTGCAAGGTATTAAAAATATGGTAAAAGTATTTTGTTATGATCAAAGTTCACGTATGGGCATGCGAGTTACTATGTTTAGGTTATACTGTGTCCAGGAAACTGTGAATTATTCAGCTCGGTCGTATAGCAATATATGTGTAATAATTCTTAAAAAGACCACAGTTCTGAGGATGGCAATCATTAAGGACAGAATTAAAATACCTCATGTGGTGAGGTGTGTAGCTGAATACTTTGAGCCAGAACACAATTACACGAGCACTGCAATCTTGCGATAGTCTTAGGTATGGTACTGGCGCCTTCACAGTCAGAACTCGTTTACGATCAACTAGTATTTATCCAGTTAACTTAATGATGTCAACGTGGTATTTACGAAATGGAGACAACGATCATTCTTAATGCAAATTACTCACTCCGTGGTGACGTTTCAACTTGCATTGTAATTATCATTCGCTCTACTATAGTTATCTTCTCAAGCCAGTTAAAAATGAAAGAGTTGTTTAAAAACGATCTTTATTCTACTATCTTTCTACTATCTTTACTATCTATTTTAAATCTTTCTTTAATGTAGAAACATCGGTCTAAAAAGCCTTGTTGAGTGCTATTTTGTTACAAAGCTATAACGTTATATTAATAACAGACTTTGAATTAAATTTTGATTTTTATAATTACATTAATCCATCCCACTACAGTTTGCTTAGGTCATGTTCCATTAATAAATATTGCATGTCTTTGTTAGGTGTTCGGATTTCCACCTGTGTTGGAAAATAGCTTTCAATTGGTTTTGTGTGTGAATTATCTTCTTACACCAACTTTGTAGTTCTCCGTCCTGGACTGTGTTGAGTGACCAAGGTGTTGTGAAAGGAAATACATGTATGTACATATACACGTTTATTGGCACGAACGATCCATTCAAGCCGCTGTGCGAGCGTCACTGAACTATAATTTTATTTGTCTCAATTACGGCTATAATACCCCACATCTTCAATCATTCCACAAATCTCGCAATATGGAAAATTTATTTTTCTCAAGAGCAGAGAATTATGATTAAAATATAAGGTAGATATTCATTACAGTGTAATATATCTCAATTCAAGTATTTAGATGTTCAAATAACGTGGTTTGAAATTATCGTTTGTTGTGAACTCGAAATGCATCCCATATTCCCAGGCCTTTCATGTCTAGAACAACAAAACAATTCGCCGAGACGTGTCTACTGCACGTAATGGGCCTCTGGAATTCACTACATTTGTCCAAGACAGGATCGTGTAGGAGATTATATAGTGGTCTGTAATTTTCACAATACTCTAAGGCTTCAGTTTAGGCAAGCGAGGTATTTAAAGTATTAAGAAAACGTATTATATTTTGATATCATTTGAGATTAAGATTCACTTTAATTTGGTAAATATATACTTCTATGGAAATTGCAACATCATTCATTTATCGAACCATTTTATTAACTTAAATTAAATTAACCATTTTTTTATTTTATTAACTATTTCAGTGTATTGAATTGACACGAATCTCGATAGATCTACACTGTAATGGAGAATATAGTGAAGGATCCATAACAATAATTGAGACAGCCATGAGTTTTTTTGGCATAAATTACAAAAGTTTATGTGATTTCAAATTACCGAACGAGTACATTTTTTCCATCATTACCATTTATCAATTATAAATAAACCAGTTTCTATAGATAAGCTTAATAAAAAACTCTTTCTTTTTGCTATCGTCTAAGAGCTACAGTTTCAAAAATACAACAAGAGCGAGCTAAAATGTTAAAAGTAACATTTCTCATCTAACAGATTCGACCTTATTATCTAGTACTACATAATTGATTTCTATAAGACAACAACTTTATACTGACGAGAGAAGGAAGCAAAGTTTAAAATTGAATTTTAAGAATACATTTTTGTATGCAAGCGCCGTCAGTTCCGAACTTAGAGCCATAAACATTGCTATACAAGTTCTAGTATATAAAACTAGATATATGTGGTTTACTGTAATTTGAGAACATTTACTTTTTGGGAGTTTAAGTAAGTATGACAATTTGCATGAGTTTTGTTATTCTTGATTGATATTATCTTATGCTTACTACAAAACAAAAATTATATGTTTTAAAACAAGTCTATTTGACTGGTGAATCATAGTTACCAGTTATTTGGGTTTTGTCACATCCCCTAACTTCCACCTACTCCAACTGCCTCGTTTCTAGCTTCTCTAGCATTTTTTCAAACTTGTTGTTTTCGCTAAATGATCATTTGGAATTGGTAATATAAAGAGAGAGGGGTGATCGCAATTTGACACGATTCAGTACTCACTCTTTTGACTTGTTGCATGAGCATAATATTAAGTCACCAAGATTTGTTAGTCCTGATATAGATACAAGTCAGAAAGTCGTGGTTATATCAAAATGATTTAGATGCAAGTAAGAGAGTCGTGGTAATTTCAAACTCCTTTAAATGTCTTAAGATTAGCAATCACGTGCCTGACAAAATTATCGAACGATTTCATTGCAGACTCCTTCCCCATCAAGCTTCTTTAGCATTAATACCGTAGGCAACATAAAAGAAGAATCTTCATAATTCGAAATATTGGCTTTATCTAAACATGTAACTTTTTTTTTGTTGTTGTACGGCAAAGTGTTTGCACTGTACCTAATGGTGAGCAGTGTACAATTGAAAAACAATGGCGACTACCGAGAGATGCGTTATCCCTCGCTGGTCACCGTTGTCATGCCAGTCTGCGTAAATGTCTCCTCACGTTATGCTTGTAGGACCCAATGTTATAGGAAGGAGGGAACACACTGGCCGGGAGATTGTTCCACAGCTTCACGGTACGGCAAAGATAAGAAGTTGCGATCTGTTTAGTTCGTGCCCAGATAGGATTTACCATAATGCGTAAATGGTCACAGTATCATTAAATATTTATTAAATAGATCATTTAATAGGTGTATATATTACATATGGTGTATATTTTACGGTATCAGATATCTTATTCAGATATTTAAATATTAATTCCAAAACTAATACACTCCGGAGTCCTATAAAAACTATTCGACAATTTCAAATGAGATCATCAGGATACACGAATTATCTTTATCTGAGACTCTGGGAATGGAACCTACTTTAAATATGTAATAACATTGAACCTAGTATAAATTCTTAATTAACACTACTTCACAGAAGACAGATAACGGTCGGTATCTTATCTCCGCTTATCGTGATGGCTAATCAGCGTTTTATTGCTCCAAACTTAATTTATGATTTCGAAACAGGAAGCGGTGCGGGGCTACTTGTTTTTTATCCACTACTAAGTTTAGTGATAATTATCGACAATCTATATTTAATTAAGAAGTAGAAAAATACGAGATACGATAACTTACGTATATTTGTAAGTCGTGCTGATGTGTGAAAATAAAACAAATGATGATTCATTTTTAATGAATGTCCCAATGAGACGAGTCCCAAGTGGAAACTCAAAACATTGGAATAACTGTATAGTTCTTTGAAATTATAAAACCAATTATAGTTTGAACTAGGGGGCGTGGCGGACGTTCTCCTGTCCTGATAATAAAAAAAAATTGACAAGTTATACACCTACACCTTCCTCATGAATCACATATCTACTGGTGAAAATCGAATGAAAATCCGTTCAATAGTTTTTTGAGTTTATCGCGAACAGACAGATAGACAGACGTGGCAGAAGATTTTGTTTTATTATATGTAGTGATTATTTCAATTCCATAATTCGTAACTATCAACATTAGTCCGGTTTTTACATCTACTGGCAATCGGAGCAGTAATTATATACATTTTTATACAGTCTATTAATGAATCAAACATATGATGGACTGCACACGTTCAATACGAAATGTCAATATTACATGAACACAGGCCATTATACTACGCGTCGCTAGTCTGACGCAATCACAATACGTCACGAGCATGTCGAGATCATCGGTGACGATCGGTGATTTGAAATTACAAGACTTTACCCATACAAAAAATTAAACGCGATATTATACAGTCAAGTATATACAATATATGGTACAAGTTCAATATATAATAAGTCTGTCGAAGTTATCAGTGGCGCTTCAATAGCATGTCCAGGTCATCGATGACGTGAACCCATAAGTCTTTCCCCTACCAATTAAATTTATTTAAAAAAAAATTTGGGTTGTAAGTGGTGTTGAATAACATCTAAGACTTGAGACACCCAAGCCAACCTCACCTGCACGTGGTGAACCCTGCTAAATAACGAACGAGTCAATGGCGACAGCGGGGTGGTAGGGTTTTACAGCCTGACTGGGCCGCAACCACCATGTATATGGCGAAAAAGCCCGCCATAGTTATTCGCTTCTGCGGGTCGCGTTTCGAGATCAGCCTGCGCATATCCAGCTTTTCGCAGGCCCACATGACAGCGGCGACCGGCGATGGATAGTGTGTCACTCGGTGGTCGCCATTATTTTGGATTGTACTGTGCTTACCATCAGGCACAGTGCAGTCATTTTGCCGTGCTACGATAAAAAAAAAGCTCAACGCAGCTGATGATTTTTATACTTCATAAGTCTGTTTTCGTATTCAGAACGGCTGCACTTATTTGGTTATTTTTTTGGTATTCATAATAGTTAGTGCAAGGTTTGTATTAAGGAGAGCGAACAAAAAATCGTACGAAAAAGTGAAAATCTTGAGTTTTTAAATCTGCATATAAAAAGCGGGTGACCGAAGCAGAAGACAGGAAAGATCTGATCTCATTTTCTATATGGAATACACCCGTACAAAGCCGGACTGGGGTGCTAGTTAGCACTAAACTGAACAATGAGCGACGTTTTATTAATTCAGTTGTCAAGTGACGTGATTTAGTCTTAAAAAAATCGGCCATTACTTGCTGAAACTTTGAAAAAGGTTCCGTCTGATTTTACAGTTACTCTAACTCGGAGCTGATCATAAAATATTCACTATTACAAAGTTTACTTGCAAACTTACAGTTTCATTGTAGCAATAACAACAAAACGTCAATAATAAATTACACTGTTGTGTCAATAACAATAATTATCGTTATGAATTGTTATCAATTACCCCGCTGTTATACCATACTATACCAGGTGAATGTTTAGAGAGTAGCAATGTTTATGGAGGGCACTGTGCACTTGATTCTCGTACTAAATCAATTAAAAAATTAGGTGCTTAATATTTGACCTAATTATCTAGAAACATACAACAATTATACTCAATCCTCTAAGCGTCTATGTTAAAGTTCAGTGTCAATACTGTCTGGTGATTTCTCTTTCACTTGAAATTGAACGTTGACACGGAATGAACAAAACAAAAGGGATTATTGTCCGTTTTATTATCAAAGGTTATAACTCCGGGTCGACTCTTACAGCTTTGGGCACCGGCCATAACACCTAGGTTTATTACGTTTGTAGTCTTAATTACTTAGTTTGTTGTACTTTTGAAAGTTTTTGAACAAACTTTAACTTAGGTTCTCTTTGTTCTTTATTAATATTTGTTTTGGTTTTATTATTTTAATAGTTAAATGTGACCGTTAAGTATTATATCCCAGAATACAGTGAGTGTTCAAGCTTTCACCTGGTATATATAGATTAACAAAAAACTATATATGAATATTAATAACGATTATACTGGTAAAAGATCCAACAGACAAAAATAAACGGAACAATATTACATTATTAAAAAATAATGTAAGATATTAAAGTATTCAATACAAGGACAAATTATAACGAATCACAATTCATAATGGACGAAAAGTACCTTTTTTGTATAAAAGAAAACCTTGAAAAAAAAAGTGATTTCGTCTAAAAGCTCCGTTTTATATTGTTGTTTTTCAGTCAATTTACAGCGGTGTCTGGGTGTGAAATGATTTGCGTTATTCTTGTATTTATTAATCAAATTTGTACACTAAGATTATGCTGTCAACTGAAGATATAATGGAATTTTATGTAACTGATTTTATTATATAATAATATTGTTTTGACGCGTGTTAATGTTACATCTATATAAACAAAATGAAATATGTTCTTTTCATGTCTGCTGTAGTGGGCGCATTACGTAAAAACTATTGGATCTAAAAAACAAAAAAAAACTTTTTTAAGAGGCCGGCAACGCACTTGTGACTCCCCCGGTGTTACTAGTGTCTATGGACCGCGGTGATCACTTACCATCGGTTGACCCGTCTGTTCGTTTGCCTCCTTTAATATAAAAAAAATCTATTCGAGCATTTTTTTAAGTTTTATTTATTAAATGCTTGGTAATGCTGAAAGGAACATTAAAACAATATTTTTGATTTTTTTTTTCCTTAAAGCTAAAAGTATTTCATCACAGGTTTTGGAATATTACAATAATCTTAATAGTGTATCTACTGACTGTGTCATCCTCTTTGGCAGTGAGGCTGAAACTTTTGCAAATATCGTAAATAGAATGTTGTTCAAACAATTGAACAAACAAATGAAATATCGTGTGTCCGTTATACGGTCATCATATATATTAATACGTGAAACCTAAACTTTGTATCCCTTTTTAATGAACGTGAAATTTGGCATAGTTAAAGTTTATATGGAGGAGAAATGCAGAAACCTATTTATTATATATAAAATGCATTAGAAGTACATTAAATTAATTAAAATATGCATTACTCACACTAATGCTTCAATTTTACACAACATATACACACACGTAAATAAAAAAGACATTTTGACATCCGTCAATAAAGAACTTCAAAAAAGGTTGCGAAGGAGGTTGCTATGCTCGACTGTATGTATTTTTTTTACTCTTACGTTCCAATTACCCTTTTTCATTCTACATTCAACAATGATATTATAACATACAACTATTATTATAATATGTATCCCTTCAAAAAATCAATGAACTATGGTCGAATGTCGACCACTGGACGCACATTAGTATATGTAAATAAACAGTCTATTTCACGCATTCCAAGTATTATTATTACGCTGTCTGTGTCAGTCTAGAATCTTATAGTAGTGAGCCCGAAGCTCCTACAATAGCTACAGATATTTGAACAACTACATACTTCTAATTGTGTAAAACTACATTAAACTATGAAATTACGAATACACAATATAATTATTGAGAGGATTAACATTGAGAATTGAGAAAAAACAATATAAATAGCTTAAAATGACTCAACGTGGTTGCCGAAACAAATAATAATAGCATGCTCCGTATAGAATAGTAATTACAATAAGCAACTGTATCGAGACTTGCGATTGTTTTTATAAAAGCAATAATTAAAATAACATGTTTTGTTATAATTTCCTATCAGAGATTCCATGTCACTTAATTTGTAAATTCTAGCAATTATTTGCCTCGGCAATCTTGACATATGAATATTCACTGTAAGTATTCCCAGATACGGATGTGTGACACCGTACGGTAAACTTCCGAAAACGATTTATGGTCGATTGTTTTGAAGTTATACTTCTTTTGGCGCGTTAGGGAAAAATAATGAGTGTACATTTTTACGATGCGCGCGCACACTGTCACGAAAAACAGACACCCTGAAGTTAGCTATAGTCAGCGTTTTCTATTGTTAGTGTCGTTTTTTTCTACAAACGTAGAATAAGGCGAAAGATAAAAATTTTGAAAAGATTTTTATCTTGTTACTTACGCCAAAGAAGTATAACTTTTAACGCGTGTTTCTCAGTTCACACTTTTTTATATCGAAGGAAGAAAACGAACAGGCAAGTCATCTGATGGTAAGTGATCGCCACCGTCCATAGACACTAGCAATATCAGGAGGGTGTTGCCATCCTGTGTATATGGGGAGTGGGAAAGGGGTGGGGGAGGGAGGTGGGCCTCCAGCGCTCTCACTGGCAGAACGAAACGCAAAGATACTAGCACTATTACGTCACGCTGGTTTTCTATGAGATGGTGGTACTACCCCGGACGAGCCGACCTATTCATGCTGAAACCAGTAATAGGTTCAGCGTCGCTCTACCACCTACAAATACATTATATAGACCCCTGAATAATCTTACATTAATGTTTCGCAAGGGTTTGTCTGTCATTCGGGCCACGTGACCTGTAATTTGGCGAACGGAAATGTTATCAAACTACGCTCCCAAAACACAGTGTTCATAATAGACGACTCTTTTAACTTCATCCGGCCAAACGGCTATTAAAATATTGTACGAGCTTGACAAAATAATGGGAAGCGTAAGATCTTTAAGGATGAATTAATCCGTTGAACATAGTAGCATGTTTCAATTTCTCTTTCATTCGAATAATTTCATCTTATCTACACATATAATAAGAATGTGAATACTAAAGTGGCTATACTTTTTCGATTTTAATGAAAAAAAATGTTACAGGTACCTAGAAATAAGTAATAGAATACATTTCATTACAGTTTTATTTCTTCTGCTTCTTACTCTTATCCCACCAAAGTAGGCTCGGCACAACATGTTTTCCTTTTCTCCCCTGTCATCTCAGAACTCACACCTTTTATATACATATCATTTATACCATTTGACTTTTTTTTTTATAGTAGCACGGCTAAATGACTGCGATGTGCCTGATGGTAAGCACAGTACAATCCAAAAACAATGGCGACCACCGAGTGACACAGTATCCATCGCCGGTCGCCACTGTCATGCCGGCCTGCGAAAAGCTGGATATGCAAAGGCTGATCCCGAAACGCGACCCGCAAAAGCGAATCACTATGACGGGCTTTTTCGCCATATACATGGTGGTTGCGACCCAGTCAGGCTGTAAAACCATACCACCCCGCTTTCGCAATTGCCTCGTTCGTTATTCAGCAGGGTGCACCACGTGCAGGTGAGGTTGGCTTGGATGTCTCAAATCTTCGATATTATTCGACACCCCTTACACTCCAAAAAGTTTAAAGTTTAATACCCTTCAATCGTGGGGTAGTTCATGGTCACATTTAACATATATAATAATAATATCAAAACAGATACTAATAAACAACAAAGAGAACCTTAGTTAAAGTTTGTTCTAAAACTTTTAAAAGTACGAGAAGGATACTTTAAACGTAAAAAAAATTACACCTACCTTCACTCAACAAAATTCAAGGGGCACTTTTCAAGGTTAATCATTACGCAATTACTTATCGCGGGAACGCCGCGCGGTCGAACAAAGAGAAACGGGGCGTGGGTCGAGGTGCGGGACGCGGACTGGAGTATGCGACAAGGCGTAATTAATTTATTACACCAGTTCGTTTTTGCGTAAATCACTTGATGTTGAGTGCATATCAGTTTTGCATTTCTCGACATAATTAGGTCAAATACTAAGCATATTTTTATAAATTGATTTAGAACGAGAAACAAGTAATGAGTAATCTGTGAGAGTATTGCAACTATTTAACAAGTCACGCTGTATAATACTAATGCATTTAGTTGATTTATATCTTCGATCAACAATAACTAGATATTGGGTCGGCGCGAAAAATACGTCTCGGTAAATAACAGCTCACTTGAAATGTGAGCTTTTATTTTGTTTAGTTTGTTTGAAACACAGCCAATGTAAGCACGTTTCACATACCGCAGTATATTCAAAAGATGCAAAAATAATTCCCGAAAAGTAATTTAACGGCCGGAGTATCTTACTTTCGCTAAATATATGTTGAATAATTTCTATTTTAAGCTTTAAACGAACAAATAATATCACATTTTGAACAAAATTACCGATTTTAAACCTGTGGTACAAATCTTTGCCCAAGTCTCTCCAACCTCACACAAACACGCTTAATAACGGGAAAAAGTATTTTATTCATTGCGTGTTAAGGTTGAATTCTCACTAAATGTTATTTATGTTGTCTTTTTATTTATAAGGGGAGCAATTTATTATTTTGCTCGTTGTATCGTAAGTATTAGATAATATTTTGAATATTTGTGACTTTATTGCTAGGTGTCATGGTTGTAATTAGGTTGAAGTTAAAACTGTTTTAAAACTTTTTTCCTCCCTTTCTTAGTAAACAAATAACTACACTTAAGTATATATTTACGCGGATTGCTTTTAGCTTCGATTTTGTACGTGACCTTTTACCTAGTTATTGTTCATCGAAGGTTTATATAACCAAAAATACCCTGATTTATTTCCCCTTGAGGCTAGTTACATTGATTATTAGCTTGATTCATTAATATATAAGATAAGTTATATACGGGCATAAAATAGAATGCATATATCTGTTTAAGAAAAGTCTGCTACTACGAACACGATTCGAAGTCTTTGATCTGCATTCTCGGCACGTGAAACGCTGACTCGACAAAAATGCTGCTTGAACCCTGCGGTGGATTTGACGTCAGGCTCACCTTAATGTATGTATGAGTTTCGAGATAAAAATACTTGATAAGTTTCTAGAAGGTAATATTCGAAATGATTTTATTTGAGATACGATTTGTATACAGAAATGGTGGCATTGAAACTATATTAAGTATAAAAAACTCAAACATTTACTGGCATTTAACATTTATGTAGCAGTAATTGTTTATTGTTAAAGTTATTTCACAAATATATTACATTTTAAGAACAATGTAGTTTACTGTACGACAAATGCTGCTAAACTGTTAATCGACAATTTTGTATCAAAAATTCATAAGTTAATAAGCATTAGGAAACCATTTGACTGACGCTCTGATAATTTTAGGGTTATCGTTTCATTCGGTTTCCACTTTCATTCCCCATTTTAACTACTCGTAATTTTGTGGTGTAAGGGGTGTCGAATAACATCATAAGTCTTGAAACACCCAAGCCAACCTCACCTGCACGTGGTGCACCCTGCTGAATGACGAACGTGGCAATGGTGAAAGCGGGGTGTTAGGGTTTTACAGCATGGCTGGGTCGCAACCAACATGTATGTAGCGAAAAAGCCCGTCATAGTGATTCGGCGACACGGCACAGCGGCGACCGGCGATGGATAGTGTGTCACTCGGTGGTCGCCATTGGTTTTGGATTGTACTGTGCTTACCAACAGGAATAGTGTAGTCATTTTGCCGTGCTACAATTGAAAAAATTAAAAAAACTCCCATAAAAGTTGAATACTAGCATGCCCATCGACTAGTTCAAAACACAGCGATCTGAAGTTCACAATGCAGTAGTAACATATGAATAATTTGCTATTGATACCGTTATCCTAATTTTTGCTGTTAGCTTGAGTTATATGTTGAAACTTATTCGAACTTTTAATTATGTTATAAAATACACCTAGCAAATTTATTATAATATATTATTGTATTAAGCAAAACAACATTTATATCTTTATTACATTTATACATTATATTATATTTATATCTTTTAAGGTTGTAAGTTTATATTGCCGGCCAATCAACTGTAATATCGCCTCTACAGCAGTAGATACTACTAAACTAAAAGCACTGAACGTTATAGAATTACAAGAAAGTTTGAATAAATACAAGTAAAACTGTTCCCCCATAACATCAAAACGAACGTAAATAGAAACCGCGACACCGAAATACGATTCCCCGAGCATTTTCTCTGCGCCAGATTGACACCGTCCCAAACAATCGTTCGCCGTTGGTTTAATCTCACCAATAAATTTCTTTTATCTGCCCGCTTCGGGCGCAAGACGTTTTCTCTCCGCGAAAAAGGAATTTCTTTTTTTTATCCTGTATTGCGATTAACTCTGTGCGTCTGTCACGGGCGTAATGAAAAATGTTACCGTACGAGTTATGTGACTTTGTTTTCTGTATTCCGAAAATCTTTTTAAGTCTACAGATATCTATAGCATAAGGACTTGTGACGGTTTATTCCCTACACGAACAGTAGTAATCAAGATACGGGTCCCCTAGAATGTGGAGAGAGTTTTTTTCATCTTCCACCAATACAATGTAATGTTACGCAATCTTCATTACTTCTAGTTTCCTGGTCTTAGAATAGATAAGAGTAACAACAAAAGAAAAATGGAGAACTAAAGACGCTTTAACAAAATTTCCAGACGTATAATGCGAAAGTAAATAGCTTCCAATATCCCAGAAGCACAATCACTGCCCTTAGATAAAAACGGCATAAAAGGGAAACTGCCTTCCATACATCGTAAAGTATTCGTGATAAAAATGGATTAGTAAATCGTCCCCTTGGGCCATATTTCCTGTCAAAATCACTTAAATTAGAGCCGCGGACACTATTTTACGCCTTATCATAAGAGCTTTGGCGAAGTTGTCCCATAAAGGACCTTTGAAAGACTGCGTCAGTTTGTTTTGTACTTTAACCCTATCGTTTTATAGTTGAATTTTAATCACGAGTTGGTGAAAATACGTCAACCGTAATTTTTTTCTCAGGTTCGTATCACGTACAACGGAATTGATTTATAAATGTCTGTACTCATATACCACAATGGTATTGTTTGAATTTCTCTGGTTTCTTCATGTTATTAATGGTTATGAGATAATTGATATTATTCGCTTTGTCAGTTTAACCAATTGAAAGTTTCTCGCTAAGCACCTATTGGTATATTCTGATAACTGTACTTAGAAGGCAAATAGTAAGATAATAAACGAACTACATTCAATACTGTATAGAAAATTTTGCGTTTTTTGTAACACTACATCATGGTATAAATGATAAATTAACTGAAAGTAAAGAATTGATGATGATGGTCATGTCTGGAATTGACTCATCTTTTGTGCATCCATTAAAAAGGATTGTGACGTGTACCCAATGTATTCTAAAGATTAAATATATATGTCAAAAAGATAAACCAGATCGAGTTTCTTGCCGGTTCTTTTCGATGACTGGGTTGTTTTCCGAACCGGTGGTAGTTTTGACGTTCATAAGTGCCTTTTTAGGGCCTAAATTGAATTAAGGTTTTTTTGATTAGATTTGATAATTTTATACCGCACGGTATTTCCTGATTTGAACATTGAAAATACAGTACAAATAAATTTCAACTCTGTAAAAATTATTAGCAAATTCGATATAGGTGTTAAAGTAGTCTTTTGCTAATGTGGTAGCCAAAACAGAAACCAATTGTAATGTTGTATCTATTTTAAATATTTTAACAAAAGGACAACGACGCCGTAATTAATTTCAGGACACTCTGTCAAACATATAAATTATATTTTTCAAACCACGGTATCTACTACAATTAAGGATGCAAATGCTTCACGGTTACATAAAAATTGTCTTTAATATACTTCGTGCTAAGATATTTTGCATAAAGCTTAACAAAATTATAGAAATTTGTCTCTATAGTATTGGTTTCTTCACTTCTATCCTTATTTTTTTTATTGTAGCACGGCAAAATAACTGCACTATGCTTGATGGTAAGCACAGTATAATCCAAAAACAATGGCGACCACCAAGATAGAAACTATCCATCGACGGTCGCCGCTATCATTCCGGCCTGCGAAAAGCTAGGTATGTACAGGCTGATCCCGAAACGCGACCCGCAGAAACGAATCACTATGACGGGCTTTTTCGCCATATACATATATACATGGTGGTTGCGACCCAGTCAGGCTGTAAAATCCTACCACCTTTTTTTTTTTAACGTGGGGAAATCCCTTATGGATACGCCACCCTCCCGGGGGAGAGGGTGGATTATGTCCGAGTCGCACGGACTAAAACCCCACGGTGTACCGACAGACCGTTAAATCCTACCACCTCACTTTAGCCATTGCCTCGTTGGTTATTCGTTATTCATACAAATTATTACAAGTAACGTCACCTGTGTGTACCTTAGATTACCACAAAATTGATATAATTATTGAATGACATACAAAATTTACATCGATCAACGCCGCATTACGGAGTACTATGTACACCATAAGTCCTCTTAATTCTCTTCAATGGATTATCTTGGAACGTTTCTTGGTTTTGCACAAATATTCCCGTTTTAACGAATTAATCGTTTGAGGGGTTTTACTTATTATCAAATGGGGACAGATCCAATAGCATAATGAAATGATACTTAGATGGCTTAAGTTTAAATGTTAGGTAACTCATTATAATAAAGATTTGTCGCTAAATAAATAATAATCTTGAATAAAATTATTTTTGATAGCTGTAAGGATCATTGACTACGAATTAGTTAATAAACTAAATTATAATTAGGTAACAATGAATATGAGTGAAATATAAAATTCGGTAAATAAGCCAGAACTTTTGGTAAGGAAAAATATCAATATTCAAGACCTTACATGGACTACCTACTTAGTTTCAAGAACTGCAGTGTGATGTTCAGTATCCCTTTCAAAGTAGGTATATTAACATCATCGCTTAATATCGTTTGAGAATGTAGCCAAGTGGTAGATCCTATAGGATATAAAATAGGGCAATTAAAAATAAAAATTATATGTGGCAAATGAACAGCCGGGTCACCTGCCGGTAAGTGATCACCACCGTGGGAAGGAGGGGGATGTGGGGAAGAAATTGGAGTAGGGGAACGGAGGTGGTCCTACGGCGCTCTCACCGACCGAACGAAACGCAACAAAGCAAGATAAGAATCAGACCTAATTAGTGCTACCGGAATACATCAATTAGTGCATCGCGACAGATTTTTAAGTTAAGGGTGATGTAGGTATCCAGGTGGGCTAAGAAAAAGCTACCACCGTGCAAATAATTGCAGTATTAATATACGCAGTAATATGAAGTTTATTGTAATAAGCTATTGATTTCTTATAATCTTACCGTTTATAAGTATAATGATGCGTTTAAATCTGATGATACAAATATTATTTTGCTCAAAATTCTATTAAAATCGGATCAAATTGAAGACCCCCACCTGTAGAGTCTTTATCCGTAGGAACCGGTTAGAGACACCCGAGCACTCCACAATCCTCATGGATTACAGCGAGACAACGTGTGATTTCAGTGGAAAAGACCGATTCGGTTTAAATAAAATCTTCGCAAATCCATATTTGACTTCAAAATATGTGGATTCTCTTCGCAAAACGGATAACTTCGCGCTCCGTACTGAGATGTAAATATTTTTCGCTGGGGTCTTCTTAATATGAATTAGAATATTATGGTATACCTTCGTTTCAGTTTTCAACAAGTATAAGCCATTCTAACGAAATGTTTAAGACGCGCCTTTAGTTCTTGTGTCTTACCAGAACTCTTATAATTCCACTGACATGTACTCCATATTCAATTTTATCTATCTATTAGCCTCTGCCCGCGACTTCGCCCGCGTGGAATAGTTACATTGAGCAACGCTAACACGCAGCGAAAGATGTTAAATGGAAAAAAAATGCCCGATTTTGAAACACTCTTCACTGGCGCTCCGTTCCTATTGGTTTTAGCGTGATGATATATAGCCTAAAGCCTTGCTCGGTAAATGAGCTATCTAAAATTGATATTTTTCAAATCGAATTATTAGTTCCCGAGATTAGCGCGTTCAACCATACAAACAAACAAAGCTTCATATATGAGTATGGATAGATAGGTTGTTTATCTAAACAAAAATATCGAATTGTCTAAGCTTCAAAAACAATTTTAATTTTTTTATTGAGAATTAAAACGTCACCATTAACAATTTTTTTTCTTCTTACCATAAATAATAGTCTATGCTTTTACGTAGGTATGTCTGATGTTAGCAAGACTGATGGTGGACTAAAGCCAATATTTTGTATAAATAATCGTAACTAATACTATAAATAAAAACGTAAGTTTGTTTGTTAATCTTCTACGCCTTAAGTACTCAACCGATCGTCGTGTAATTTTGCATATACGTTATTAGGATAGATATATTATCATCTAGAGAAAATCGACTTGTTCTCAAGCTCCAGAGGCAGGTCTAAATTACATTACCTCGAATGAAGTCATGACCAAAAGCTAATTTATAATATTATGATAGTATTAGACACCAGAAATAAATTGAATCAAAAATAAATCCCACTTCTAAAATGGATTTATATAACACATATAATTAATTAACTCAAGTAACACAATAAATCATAAAAACCCAGAGAAGTAGAAATAACAATGTAAATTGGAAAGAACGCACGCAATACAACCTTCCAGAGAGACGACCGAGCAAGATGACTATACTAATGTAATGTATGTAATGTAATCTAAATATACTAATGACTCAACCAACTCGCTTTTTATAGCATTCAGTCAAGTTACGACCGGCCGACAACTTTCGACCAATGGCGTGTCAGGTCATTAGTAACACCCACGATATAGTCAATAGTAAGTCAATAGTACGGAGAGTGCAAACAATAGTTATTAGCAATTGGTAAAAATAACATACGCAGCTTCAGGTTTTTGTCATTTAAAATTCATATCTGTTATTACCTTTAATATTGTTATAATAAAGCTCGTAGATTATTGTCACGGAAATACATAAATGAAAAGTGCTGTTCTTAAATTAGCTAAAAAGCTAGAGAAATGGAAAATTCAAATAATAAATGGGACAGTTTAGTGTTTTCTATATAGCGCATACCAAAATATTAATCGTGAATATTCCTAACGTGTAAGTACCGAAACTATATCACTATGTTAATTCACCACATTTTGATAGATCCATCTTTCACTTCTCATTAGAGAGTTAACTGGATTTAAGCCATAACTGGAAACTTAATTAGCTCTGGCGGGAATCCAGTTAGGGACTTGAGCGGATTTAGTCCATATAACTCACCACGAAGATAATAAGTACAATACCCACAAAGTAATTATTTAAAAGACCGTATATCTCCTGTTTTTAATTTCTTCTGTTTTCTCATGAATATATTCGGAATTAGCAATATGACGGGAGAGAGAAGTCGCAATCTGACACGAGTCACTTCTTGACGTATTGCATGAGCATTACATAATAAGGTCACAAAGATTTGTTAGTCATGATTTAGGTTTCTAATGGTGGTAGAGCTACGCTGAAACTATTACTGTTTTCAGCATGAATGGGCCGGCTCGCCCGGGGTAGTACCACCCTCTCATAGAAAACCGACGTGAAGTAACAGTGCTGTTTCAAAGTTCGTTAAATGCCTGTAGTCCGGTGAAGCTTTTAAGACCTTGCTAGGTCAATAGCGTAGGCAGTTCGAAAAAAAGTTAAATACCTTGAGATTGGTGATCATTTTTGTAGGTGGTAGAGTCACGCTGAAGCTATTACTGATTTCAGCATGAATGAGTCGGCTCACCCGGAGTAGTACCACCGTTTCATAAAAAACCGATATGAAGTAACAGTGCTTGCATTGTTGCGTTTCGTTTGGTCAGTGAAAGCGCCTGAGGCCCTCCTCTTACTTTCCCTTTCAGGCTGACAACGCAGTTTCGACCCCCCTAGTGTTGTTAGTATCTATGGACTGTGGTGATCACTTAACATCAGGTGACCCATCTGTTCGTTTGCCTGCTAAGATGTCCGTGCTATTTCGATTTTCGTAAAGAAAATTGAAGCAGGTGTCTAGAAATAAGTAATATCAATTTCAATCATTATTTAGAAATGTCTGTCTGTCTGTGTGTATGAACACGCATCACTGCTAAAGTACTGGGTTCGTATTAAAACCTCAAGAAATTCAAAAAGCATATCCGAGCATATATCGAGAGTAACTTAGTCTTTATTTGAATCAGTCCACTCTATCAAAAGTTATTGTTATTTGAATGACGGTTCGAGCCAACTACTAGAGAAGAGTAGTAATAACTGCTGGCTACTCAGGAACTACTGGCACGATTTGAAAAATTTAGTGTTAGATATATAATTTATCGAGAAAAGCTATAGGCTATTGTTACACAATACGTATAATCAGCCAGTCAGTCAGGAACATCAATAAACACTCTGAAGGTACTGTAACTATTTATCCGGGCAGAGCTTCGCCTTACAATGACTTCAACATAGGAGTGCGTGCAGATCAGCGACATCTTGCCCTTTATATGCTGAACTCCCACCAATGTAGTCTCACACCGGGGTGAATAATGAATAGCCGACCAATAGCGTTCGAGGTCATTAGTAACACCCCGATAAAGTCAATAGCGCGGTATTGCAGGTCAATAGTCGTTCCCCGGGTGGCGTTGTAGTTTCGCCTCTCGGGTATGTCATAGCGGTACCGGACGTAGTCTAACACTATATATCATCACGCTAAGACCAATAGGAGTGGAGCAGCTATGAAGAATGTTTCAAAATAGTTTTTTTTTTACATTTTGAGAGCTTGCGCTGTGTTAGCGTTAGCCCAAAGTCACTATTCCAAAATGATTCCGAAATTCCAAAATTATCAAACGATATGATAGCAGACTCCATCTCGATAAAGTCCCAAAAGTTTAAAGATCGATACGTATATATGTTTGTGTAAGTAATAAAAAAATCATCTTCTCTTATTACGCTAAGCCACGATATTCTACTGGCTATAAAAATTCGGGATTACGACTTTAAAAAAATAAAGCAAGTATCGAAATCAATAAGAATAAGGGTGGAGTATTAGTAACATTAAATAAAATCGGTCCCTCTTTAAAATCCTAAATCAACAATCCAAGGAGACGTTCCAGCGATCGCGAGATTGAAAAATACGACAAACATCAAATTTGTCGTATTCTAAACGAAACGCGAACCATTCCCAATTTCCATAATAGCTCCTCCACTTCATTAGGGTGGTGTTCAACACATAAGCTGTAGCGATTAATAATATTAAAGCTTATGTTTTATTCTAACTTTTACTATCCGTCAAGCAAGATTAATTCTTAGATAATTTAATTAAAGTATTTTTTAATAAATAAAGTGAGCGATCAGACTACTCCCCTTACGGATAAATTACTTTAATGTTAAGTAACAAATTAAATTAACATGTTATGTTTCAAATCAAATCAATTACTTTATTCGGTTCAAGCCCTAATAAGGCCCTTATGAATGTCAAAACTACCACCGGTTCGGAAAACAAACCAGTCATCGAGCAGAATCGGAAAGAAAATCGATCGGGTACATCTTTTTAACATACATACAATTAAAATACATTAACATTACAATACTTTTTTTGTGAATGCACGGAGAGAGGTGTCATCGTTCGAATATTGGTCCACCTTAAAATATTTATTACATATATATTTACCACAGACGTCCAACATTTATTACATCCTTCTGCTATTACTGGTTTCAGCATGAATAGGTCTGCTCGTGCGGGGTACTACCACCCTCTCATAGAAAACCGGCGTGAAGTAACAGTGCTTGCATTGTTGCGTTTCGTTCGGTCAGTGAGAGCGCAGAAGGCTCACCTCTTGTCACCTTCCTACCCTCACCCCAAACACAGGCTGGCAACGCACTTGCGACTCCCCTGGTGTTGCTAGTGTCTATGGACGGCGGTGATCACTTGACATCATCAGACCTGTTCCTTTGTCTCCTATTACATAAAAAAGACATTCTCTTTTAACTTGGTCCAGCTATTAAATTCTTATTTGCAAGAGTGAAGCATTCTGGAGATAACATCAAAGCTTTTCAGCGGACATTTTACATTGATGTGTAAGGTTCTCATTTGTATCCATTTCGTATGTACAGAGACATGATAAGTTTGTGAAATTTATTATGTATTTTATTTATTTACCTTGTAATTTTATATCAATAAGGCTCGTTTGACACTTTTTTCTGCTACTTCAGCCGTAGATATTTGACTCCTATATTGATAAACTTTTCAGTCATAAGTTATCATATTATAAGCCCACTGTATATCATTATATAATATGTAATATTCACCAAGAGCTATTAATTAATTTATTAAAAGTATTTCTACAAAAAATCAGTTTTCTGTGAATTTATTCCTATGCTATATACATCAATGAATTTGAATTTCTTTTCCACCTCCAGTTTATTTTATGGTGCATGTATTCTGTTAGTCTGCTTACTACGTAACCTCATTCGTTCTGTAGCAAGATTTTAAACCGATTCATTACCCCATAACATTTAATACTTTATTATAATTTTAATTCATAAGAAATTGGCATGTCATTTTATTTGCATTATTTTTTCTATTATAGTTTTCATATTTTATATTATTATAATGGTTTATTGTACCTAATATTATATTATTATTACTGAGAAAACTCTAAAACCACGAATCCTGAAAAAAGTGGTGTAAGGGGTATCGAATTACATTATAAGACTTGAGGTACCCAAACCAACCTCACCTGCACGTGGTGCACCCTGCTGAATAACGAACGAAGCAATGGCGAAAGTGGGGTGGTAGGGTTTTACAGCCTGACTGGGTCGCAACCGCCATGTATATGGCTAAAAAATCCCGTCATAGTGATTCGTTTCTGTGGGTCGCGTTTCCGGGATCAGCCTGTGCATATCCAGCTTTTCACAGGCCGGCATGACAGCGGCGACCGGCGATGGATAGTGTATCACTCGATGGTTGCCATTGTTTTTGGATTGTACTGTGCTTACCATCAGGCATGGTGCAGTCATTTTGCCGTGGTGCAATAAAAAAAAAAACGAAAATGCAATGGTCTAAAGTTGGCTAGTTTTCTGTTACATAAAAATGGTAATATAGCAAGCAAACCATAATCTTGAAGAACTTCGTTTTTTAAAAGGAACGATGGTGCCGCTCAAGCAGGCACTATAAACAGCCTACCAAAGCTGAAACATACAGAAAAATTGTAAGGCTAGAAGATCCCATCAGACTTCGTAACTTATATAATTACAATAATCATAAATATAATGGTACAACAAAATAATCTCAGGGAAGATTGATGTCAGGCAGACGGCTGATGGTACATTTTTTTTTATGTCAAAAGGAGTCAAACGAACAGGTGTGCCACCTGATGTTAAGTGATCACCACCGTCCATAGACGCTAGCAACACCAGGTTAGTCGCAAGTGCTTTGCTGGGAAAGGAGAAAGGGGAAGGGAAAGGGGGAAAGGAGGTGGGCCTCCGGCGCGCCAGCCGGCGCTTTCACTGACCGAACGACAAACAACAATGTAAGAGCACTGTTACAACCAGTAATAACTTCAGCGTAGTCCTACCACCTACAGCTCTGCCATCTACAAACCAAACCAAAATGAAAATATTTACAAAATTAAAATTTAGTAAACTAGCTTTTACTCGCGGCTTTAATAATGTTAATATAGATTTAACTTATCACTCGGGAACAAAACAATGCATAATTTTATAAGGATAGGTAAAATATTTGAAAAGACAAGAACACGTAGGTAATAAATGAATAAACACATTCACATTCGCATTTATAATATTAGTTAGGATAAGAATAATACCAACAACACAACAGCGCCGTCTACTGGGTCCAATGTGAATCTAAACCATGTGTGAATCGACCAAACTCACACGAAATCTGTCCATCCAGTTTAGGAGGAGTTAAGTCACATACACACAGGGAGAAGAATTATATGTTAGGGGCTTGTTACTCGTTAGCAATATTTTTAAAGGATACTCAGTACTAGATACTCATTCTAAATCAATTAAAAAAGTTGGTGCTTCATATTTGACCGAATTATCTAGATTATACAAATTTTAAAGCACAGCGTCAATGACTGTCGGGAGTAGTAAAAAAACCGACTAAAAATAATAATTTTTCGAAATTTGAACATACAAAAGGATTTGTCGTCCGTTTTATTATCGAAAGTTATAAACTCCCGGACGCCGCTCGCAGGCTTAGTCACCTGTCATTCAATCCAGTTTTATTAAAAATTAGTACCCATACTTTTGAGAGTTTTAATACAAACTTTTACTTAGGTTTTCTTTGTTGTTTATTAGTATTTGGTTTGACATTATTATTTTATATGTTAAATGTGACCACAAACTATCACACGATCGAAGGATGTCACTCTTTAAATAGACACGTTGTATATAACGATTAAATAAATTATCCTATAAATGATATGCGATTAAGAATATGCTACAATATGCCGTTTGAAATTACAACTCTTTAATAAAACCTATTATGATCGTACCATCAGCCTACAAAATATCCAGATCTCCGAAACATTTCTCTCCTCACTTATTTTCCTCTTATACACACAATTGCACAATTTTCCTTCGCATTTGACAAAATAAAACGTTGACTTATTCTTTTGTCTATCTTAGTATTTCGTTCTCGAATTTCTTGTACAATAAATCAGTTTAGCCGACGTCTGCTTTCTGAGTGAATTTACATAAAATAATTCAAAGTAAAGAAGGTTTACTACAGTCTTGTATCTTCTTTCTCCAAATTTCTTTAAAATTACATAGAAATTTGTTTTGAAACTCTTAACGAAATTACTACATTCCATTTTATTTAGATATTTTTATTAAAGTGATACTTCGGTATTTACGTATTTACGCCACAGCAGTGCGCAAGCCGACAACTACCGCTGCTGGCTCGCGATGTCTTTGTATCGCAAGTCTAACCTAACCAAACTGAGGCCAAAAAATTGGGAAAAATAAATAGTCCACCTATTTACAAACCAAGATGTCAATCACATGCCCAGGAGTATCTATCTGCACTTGACCAACTTCAGTTACGATGGCGCTAATACTTAAGTACCGAATCTTCTTTTGAGACGTTGCGAATTGGAATTTTTAAAACGAAACGAAAAAGAGACAACTATAAATGTATACATAGGTTTTAGGCTGTGAAAGAATGAGAGAATGAAATCTATACCGCATTATATCGTTAAAATCTATGCCACTTTATTTTTTCTTGTATCGTAGTGACTATCGCGCACCATTAAAATTATTTTTATTAAAATTATTCTGTTTTGTTAATCATTTTCGTTACATAATATAAAACAAAGTCCCCTACCGCGTCTGTTTGTCTGTTCGCGATAAACTCAAAAACTACTGAACGGATCTTTCTGCGATTTTCACAAGTGGATAAAGTAATTAATTACGGACGTTTTGGTATATAATTTTAGTATAAACAAACTCCCCTACTGCGTTTGTCTGTCTGTCTGTCTGTTCGCGATAAACTCAAATACTACTGAACGGATCTTTATGCGGTTTTTACCAGTGGATAAAGTGATCCATTAGGAACGTCGTGGTATATAATTTATATAGGATTTTTTTAATAATCAGGGCTGGACAACATTTATGGTCCCGCTAGTATATACTAAAATATTACAAAAAGTAATGTTTACCACCTCCATAGTGTATTCATCTCATTATCTTAAAAATCAATCAAAATACTAAGTTTTACTTCTACCACGTGTGTACCAAACATACATATTTTACATATTTTTAATTGGACTATCAAATTAAATAATACTATGTGTGTATTAGTTCTGTAGCGTACATTTTAGTTTCTTGCATAAATCTGTTTATTAAATCTATACTCTGTGCTTTTGTAGAAGGTAGAGCCACGATGAAGCTATTACTGGTTTCAGCATGAATAGGTCGGCTCGCCCGGGGTACTACCACCCGATCCATAGAAACACCCACGTGAAGTAACAGTGCTTGCATTGTTTCGTTTCGTTCGGTCAGTGAGAGCGCCGGAGGCTCATCTCCCTTCTCCCACTCCCTTTCCCCTCCTCCTACTCCCCCTCTCTCCCCAAACACAGGCTGGCAACGCACATGCGACTCCCTTAGTGTTGCAAGGATTTATGGACAGCGGTGATCATTTATCATTAGGTGACTCGCCTGTTCGTTTATCTCGTATAATATTAAAAAAAATGTAGAATGTATGAAAATCAAAGGAAATACAACTGCTGTAAATTTAAATTGTAACTGACTGTCTTTTGTAGACAGAAAAATATTAATATATTATATGTGCTTACGTGGTTAAAGTTCAGTAGACCATCTGTTTTTTAAATAACTATGGTTGTGCACGAAGTAAATTTGTCACTGGCGGCCATTTCGGCCGTGATTTTGCGCCAATCGGGCTCATTAGTGTGTCACTATCGTTGTCTACGTTTTTTAGCACAGATTCGCGATTCCGTGACGAAAGTCAATTATTTTATGAAGGTTTCTAATTACGAAACGAATAGATTTCTGTTTCATATATTTAATATTATTTCCATTTTAATCTATTAGATTAATTGATTATATATATTAACTAGCTATCATTTCATTTTCAGAGAGTATAACATTTTTTATATAAGAAAATTACTATGAAAATCGCACCAGTATTATAAGAGATTATTACCGCTTGTAAACAAACTAACTTTATATATTTACAATATTAATATGTGCTCCAATAAATACATAAATCACTAAAGTAATAAAAAATCAAAGAATAAGGACTGTCGACAGAAGTGGAAAATCAAAACAAGGGAATAAATGTGTTCTTAAATATTTAAATCAATTATAGTTTGTAATATTTACATTTTATAAACTGAAATTTTCAATGCTATTCTGGTTTTTACATTTATTGGTACTCGGAGTAGTAATTATGTACATTTTATTATTTAATCAGATATAATTGTTTATTGCGTGTTTGAATTTTTGGATGAGTAAAATCATGTGATCAATGTCACCGATGACGTCGATATGCTCGTAACGTATTGCACTTGCGTCAGACTAGATACGCGTAGTATATCGTCTTATGTACATTTACAGTCCATCGTATTTTTGATAACCTAATAAAGTGTATAGAAATGTATATAATTATCGCTCTGATTATTAATAGATATGAATACCAGACCAATGTTAATAATTTCTAGGACTATAATTGATTGAAATATTCACAAAAATACACAGTTATTCCAGTGTTTTGAGTTCTCAATTCTGTCGGAAGTTTCAGGACTGTTTTGACTTTTTTTACAAGTCCTAAAAATATATTTGTCAATTCTAGTACTTGAAGGATACTTCAATTGAAGAATGGTACGTATTTGCCGCGTGTAAATATTATTAGCATCGGTTAAATTGGTTACGAGTTGGCTCTGAACATGTTAACATATAGATAAATCTTTGTTAACGTCATATTTATGATCAGTCGCACTTTTTTTATACTTTATAGGTTGACCACAATCTAACTTGACCTTAAATGATGACGAGGTCCGAGACAATAAATCAAGTACTGCTTGCCAAGTGCAGGTACCGGAACACTTATAGGTGCTTTTTATAGGTGCTTTCTATAGGTGCATCTATAAAGACTTTCAATTTGAGAGTTGTAGCTACTCAGGTGAACTTAGAGAAAGCGCTACCACCCCCTAAAGCTTCTGCTCTTTGGGGGTGGTAGAGCCACGCTGAAGCTATTACTGGTTTCAGCATGTCAGCTCACCCGGGGTAATACCACCCGACCCACAGAAAACTGACGTGAAGTAACAGCGCTTGCATTGTTGCGTTTAACACATATGAACAAACAAAAAGCGTATAAATATAAAGCATAGCAGTTGCGTATAAATCCACAAACACGACTGAGCGCTCACTGACATAGGCATTCACAGTTCGGCACTTCTCGGTAATGCTCGGTTCTCGTCGGGCGGTTATCCCCCCCTCCGCCCCCGACAGCCTGCAGACGTTCAATTCATTCAATTCAATTCGTTGCACGTACTTTGTACTTTCTAACCTACATTTTGGTAATTGCTTCACTTCTAAGGTGCATAGCGTGATGACAGGTAGTCTATTAACTTGTTTAATCAATATTATATAAAACTAGCGTCTTCTCGCGACTTCGTTCGCGTGGAATAGTTACTTTGGGGTAACGCTAATAGGCAGCGGAGGCGCTCAAAAGGAAAAAAAAAATTAAACATATTTCATTGGTGCTCCGCTTCTATTGGTCTTAGCGTGATGATATATAGCCTCCCTGATAAACGAGCTATCTAACGCTGAAATAATTTTTCAAATCGGAGCAATATTTCCCGAGATCAGCGTGTTTAACCAAGCAAACAAACCCTTCAGCTTTGTTATATTGAGTATAGATACTAAAATAATTATTCTGATCTAGCTGGCAATTCACGAAACTAACCTGTTCAAACGAGTAGATATATAATCTGTTAGTAATATAAATTAATATACAATATTTCGTCTTAGAACTTATTCATTCATTACCCGGTTTCTGAGATACTCGGTTAAACTACCAATAGTTATTGACTCAACAAAGTTATCCATAAGATAGACTGTCAAAGCGTTTCTGAATACACAACACGCTGTTTAATAAAGTTATGAAAGTCATAAATAGTTCTTGGATGTTCACTAGATGGCTCTTTTTAAGTGATGTCTAAAATTGATTTTATCATTTTTATTCGTCGTTAATTGTCATTTTATTATTAACAGATGTCTTTCCAAGTTCAGGTCCAAGATAAACGCCCAGAATCGGCCAGTTAAGTTTCACTGACTTTTATCGTATGTTTGTGTGTTCAGAAACTCATTTGAGAAGTTATCGAACCGACAACGATATTGAACAGATAAACTGTAGTCACAGTACCTCAGAAACCGGGAATAATGACCGGTTTCTGAAATACTCTGTTAAACTACCATTACTACTATTAACTCAACAAGATTATTCATAAGATACACTGTCTAATGGCCCGTTGAGTTTTTACTTTATCATATTATTGTGAGTTCAGATACGCAATTTGATAATTTATCGAACGGACAACGCTATTCAATAGATAAACTACAGTTAAAGTACCTCAGAAACCGGGCATTATGTATTATCATAATATATATTAATACGTGAAGCCTAAACTTTGTATCCCTTTTTCAGAGAAATACGCGAACGGATGAACATGAATTTTGGCATAGTTAAAATTTATATGGAAGAAAAGTGCAGAAAGCTATTTTTTTTAATATAAAATGCATTATAAGTATATTAAATTAATTAAAATATACATTACTCACACTACTACTCCAATTTTGCACAACATATACACACATGTAATAAAAAGGACATTTTGACATCTGCCAATAAAGGACTTCAAAAAAGTTTGTGAAGGAGGTTGCTATGCTCGACTGTATATATTATTTTACTCTTACGTTCCAATTACCCTTTTTCATTCTACATTCAACTATGATATTATAACATACAACTATTATTATAATATTTATCCCTTAAAAAAATCAACGAACTATGGTCGAATATCAACCACTGGGCGCCCACTAATAATATATAATTTGCACTAATAATGTTTAATGTTTGTTTATACAATTTAATACAATTTGATAAATAATTTTTAATATTTTAATACAAAGTATATACCTGAGACACGTAACTTTAACTAATCTTACGAAATTACAGCCTCCTCATGTTTCAGCGTTACGTATTTTCACACAGAATATTATGTGAATTTGTTTGTGGTACAAAGTTTTAAAATAAATATGTATGATTGTTTTTTTAAATTACAATTACTTTGTATAGGAAGATATTTGGTGATGACAATAAGTTCAAGGATACCTACGGTTAAGTGAAAAAGAAAAGAGTTTAGTACTCTTCTATGTGTCAACTGATTTTTCGATGTGAATACTTCTTTGGATTCGATGAGCGGTATTTCTGACAGGAGATATTAGCGGTCGTATTGCGCATGCGCGGCTTACGTCAGACTGGCGACGCGTGGTATAGGTGCTTGCGTGAATGTAATATTGATATTTTGCAGGTCATCATACGTTTGATTGATTAATAGGCTTTATAAAAATGTATATAATTATTGCTCCGAGTTCCAGTAGATATGAAAACCACAGTAATGTTCATAATTTTAATAAAGAAATTCTAAATATTAATTTAAATATTATCATTCACACTATAATTATTATGAAAATTCAAAGGAGGACACATTTACTTCATTGTTTTGAGTTTTCACTTACGTCGGCAGTAAATTTGAATATAGTTCCTTTTTTCAAACCATCGATGAGATTAAAAGACCCTATTTATAATAAAGCCTTTAATAAAGCTTTATTAGATATATTGCACTCTTGTTACGGCTATTATTTACTACATTTGTACAATACTCGACACAGTTTTACCGTAACGCGTGGAGAAAAACTTTCTAACCGTTATTATGATCGATTTTCGACTACCGAATGATCACTAAATAAATATTTTTTTGTGTCTGTCTGTTCAATTTTATTTCAAATTTTGTGATAGATACATATTGTAAATGATAGTGATTTTTTTTTTATTGTAGCACGGCAAAATGACTGTACTGTTCCTGATGCAATATAAGCACAGTACAATCCAAAAACAATGGTGACCACCGAGAGACATACTATACATCGCCAGTCGCCGCTGTCATGCCAGATTGCGTAAGTATCTCTTCACGTTGTGCTTGAAGGACCCCTTGTCATAGGAAGGAGGAAACACACTGGTCGGGAGATTGTTCCACAGCTTCTCTATACGGCAAATATAAGACGTTGCGAACTTTTTAGTTCGTGCCCAGATAGGATTTACCGTAAAACTGGGGTTCCGAAGACCAGCGCGCGTGGTGCGGTTATGAAAAGGAGAGGAAGGGATCAAATTGAATAACTCTTCAGAACACACGCCATGATACAGATGGTAGAAACGGCTCAGTGAGGCAATGTCTCTGCGCTCTGTTGAACTCTGTAATGTCTGCCTCATTAACGATGAGGACAGCCCGCCTCTGTAACGTGTCCAGGGTATCCAAGAAGTACTTTGCCGAACCGTCCCAGAGGTGCGAGCAGTATTCCACGGAATGGCGAACTTCGAACTTCCTCGATTTAACTTAAAAACCGGTTTTTTCAGAAATTGTGTAAACGATAGGCATATTTAACTTGTCAATTCTTTTAAAATCGGATTAATTATAAAAATAAGTAATGAACTCAGTACACATGATATGTTACGCTTTTATTTAACGAGACCAAATAATAACCCTTCAACTGCTCTTTTTTTTATTGTAACAATAACAAATTGTTTGATTAATAAATATTCCTAGGTGTTTACAAAAATCACCATATACTTATCTTTGTATACAGCATGACTGGTTAAATAGTTGCAATACTCTCACAGATTACTCATTACTTGCTTCTCGTTCGAAATCAATAAAAAAAAATAGGTGCTTAATATTTGACCTAATTATCTCGAGAAATGTCGAACTGCTGGTGGTATAAATTAATCACGCCCTGTCGCGGACTCTGGGCTGCGTCCCACACCTCGACTCGCGCCTCGCCTCCCTTTGTTCGACCGTGCGGCGTACCCATGATAAACAGTTACGTAGTGATTGACCTTGAAAAGCACGCCTTGAATTTTATTCATGGAAGCTAGGTGTGGTTATTTACGCATAAAAGTATCGTTTCCATATTTAAAAAAATTTTAGAACAAAGTTTAACTAAAGTTCTCTGTGTTGTTAATTGGTATTTGTCTTTATATTATTATTTTATATGTTAAATGTGACCATTAACTACCCCATGATTTAAGAGTGTTAACCATTAAACAGTTACCTAGTATAAATAAAATAAAACCCGTATAGCTTTGCGGTTAGACTTTTATTATGAAAAAACTGCTGGGTATATTTCGAAAATTTTTTTTAACTGTATTTCATAGATAATAAATAAGTGGTTACATTTCAAATAAGTTAAATTCAAATAATCCAAATCCAAATATCCAATAAATCCAATCAAAATCCAATAATGATATCAAATCCAATTTTTTCAGACTTCCAGTGTTTATACGCTGCGAACGAAGTTCAAATTTTGCCGTTCGTTAGGTTTTTCGTTTTTTTATGATCTTCAAATTTCACATGTACAAAATTTGAAGGTCTTGGAAAATAATGTAAAATATTAGGAGCGTGTAAAACTAAAATGTAACGAAAAAATCACTTTTTTTTATAAATTAAGAAACTAAAATTCTTTTACGAATATAAATTATTGATACAATTCTTATAACTTGTACCACACTCTAACCTCTAGAGACGTTCCGTTTGTCACTGTCATTGTATCTCCATGTTATGATTTGAACAATACCCGAATAGAGTTATCCGGGAGATCTCCCAGCCACTCCACATCACTTACTCTGGTGTCATGTTGCTCTGCGTAGTCTTTTATAATTAAACTAACTAGTGCCCGCGGTTATGTTTACGAATTACGAGTTTTATTTGGAATTATTAGTTTAAAAAAAAGGTTATTTAATTTAACACTGTTAAAACTTATCTATACTCTTGAAACCCATGGAAAAATAGAATTATATAGCCTAGATTATAATGTGGATAATTCTCTATCCGATATTGAAAGTCTCGTGAAAATCGGATGAATAACGATTTCCATTTAGTTCTTTGTAACCCGGTCTTAAAGATAAATGGTCATGTGTTTGCCTTGCCCACTAAAAATAAATTAATAATCACATTTCAAACATTTTTTTTTGTTTTTATATCATAGGAGGCAAACGAACATGAGGGTCAACTGATGTTAAGTGACCACCATCGTCCATAGACACTTGCAACATCAGAAGAGTGGTAAGTGCGTTGCCAGCCTGTGTTTGGGGGGAGGGGGGGAAGGAAAGTGGGCCTCCGGCGCTCTCACTAACCGAAGCAAATGCGACAATGCAAGCACTGTTATTTCACGTGTGCATTTCTGTGGGTCGGGTGGTAGTACCCCGGGCGAACCGACCCATCCATACTGAAACCAGTAATAAATCTACCACCTACTACTTTTATATGGTTAAGTATAAAATGATTACCAAATTGAACAAATTTGATGTTTGGTAATTCCGAGGAGAACTTTTTTTTTTCTATTTACTGCAACTATTCTCCTGACACAGTGTCGGAGACTGTGTGTTGGTAGTCAATGGCGTGGCGACGTGTTAATGTTTACCTTAATCTAGGATTTAAAATATATCGCGTTTATTTTTAAACGCAACAACATTTATATCCAGGGGTGTATATTTACGTACGGCGATATTACGTGTGTAAATTGTGTATGGATTTTTGTGGTAAGTGTTAAGAGGAGGACTTACAGATTACAATAAGCTCTGCGACAACTCATTTTTATTAATTCTAACATTGTTATTTTTTTTAACAATTATTAAAAATATACATAACTAAAATTATCTGTTATTTGTATTTATGTTAGTTACTTTGTTGTCATATATATGATGGGTTTTAGTGTTCTATTATCGTAATATTATTATTTATTAACCTTGTTATTAAAGCATTTTTACTATAATAATACCAAAACTCTAAGAGTTTACTTTTGGCCCAAATGCCTCTTATCAAATAAAGATACAGCACGTCTACAATATACAGTACCTGACTGTTGATTTGGTATGTCGGGGAGAAAACCAAGATAGTCGCAGCTTCGTATAGCGTTATCTTTGTGTATCGCAGTCTTTACGCTGTGGGACAGACAGAGAGAGAGAGAGAGAGCGCTTTACAAAATCGAAGTGAGACGATCTTAGGGCGCACATCTTACTCTTTTCACCGATGTACCAAATAAAATTACGGGTAGGTACTGTGTTAACAATTTCAATCTCCAAAATATTCATATACGGTGGTATTTCAAGTCTCTTCACGATATTTCCTACAATGTCAGCCAAATTTCTCATTTTCGTTAGTAACTGTAAGCGAATTACGAACACATAATTAGTACAAATCAAGATTTGAACCTGCGAACATAAATCCAATGTTACACCGCTGAAACTACTTGGCGACCGTGACAATTATGTATCTATATGTACTAGTGGGTGCCCAGTGGTCGGCATTCGACCATAGTTCATTGATTTTTTAAAGCTTGAACTTTATTAGGGTTTTTTTGTCAAAGGGTATACTTCTATAATTAAAGTTTTTCATCATGGCTACTCAGTTATTAGGCACTTTTTTTTTAATTATATAAATATTTAAAAAATCGATGCTTAAATGAAAATTGAACTTGAATTTGAATTGCTTTACTCTTATGATAAAGTGACATGAAGTGAAAGCAGTCCTATTACCTAAAAACTTTGACATTCAACAAGACCAAAGAGAATAATTATTATTTCAGTGGTTCCACAAATTTACTAAAGATAAATTATTATTAATGTATATTATGAATTTACATTTAACTATGCCAAATTTAATTTTCATCCGTTCGCGCAATTCGCTTAAAAAGGGGTACAACATTTTGGGTTCACGTATTAATATATAAGATAATGAAAATACAGTTTGTTTGAGGCTCAATCAGGTTAAAACTACTGAACCTAACCGATAAATTTCTCAAAGATACTTTTTGACACCTTTGACCCTTTGTTATTTCTTAATAGCCAATGAGGCGGGCGGGAATTAGGATATTATATTATATAATAATTTATTAATATCTAATATATAAAAATCTCGTGTCACGGTATTTGTGTTCGAACTCCTCAAAAACTTTTTTGGGATCTATCATTCTATTTTTTGTATTTTTTTATTTGCCATCAAAAGATTACAACCAAGAATTTTCACCTTCCTATCCCCACTCATTTTTATTCGCGAGTATTTTTCTATGAACAATATCCAAATGATTCAACGGTCGTTTGTATTTCAAACAGTACGAAATTATTGATGTTACTGAATGACAGATGGCGCTACGTCGATCTCATCGAAATTACTAGGTATGTGTTTGTGCGAGTCCCTGAATCGTATGACTTCACAATTGGAAACGGTGACAGTCGCTATAATCGAGTTATAGGTATTTTAAGATTTTTTAGAGTTTGGTAATACAATTGAAATTGGTACGTAACCAATTTCACGCAGATGAAGTTGCGCGGGTCAACTAGTACACATATAAATTAATGTTGGTATATTGGACATCAATAAATTTACAACATCTTTTAACTGACCATCAGGAAGGCTTGCATATCTAAGCGTTATTTTATTGAGACGATTATTACACTCCCCAGTTTATTATAACTCGCCACTACGCAATACATTATCGAGTGGACAATGTTACAGACGGTTACTAGTGTGATATAATGATCCTTATATACCATTGATTGATCAACCGAATCGTCTAAGTACGTCCCATAATATCCACATTTAGCAACATTGAGTTACGATATATAGCTACTCATTATACTGATCAAACTCTTATTGTGGACGATCGAGCGATCTCCGATGACCAGTATCTTACTACGAGTTCTCACATTTTAAACGAATCAACATTTTCATTAGTGCAATATATAATATTTAGTCGTTACCATATCTATTGAGAAGTGGTGGTTTAGTGGTTTGACCGGTGGAATATCAACCCGATGTCCACAGGTTCGGACCCCGGCATGTACAATACCTACGAATTTTTCGAAATTTGCATACGTTTACTAATTTAAATTGGTAACCCCATCGGTTGATGGTGAAGGTGGTAGAGCCACGCTGTAGCTATCACTAGTTTCAGCATGAATGGGTCGGCTCGCCTGCGGTAGTACCACCCGCTCACAGAACACCGACGTGAAGTAACAGTACTTGTATTGTTGCGTTTCGTTTGGTCAGTGAGAGAGCCGGAGACCCACCTTCTTTCCCCATTTCCCTTCCCCTTTCTCCTTTACCTACCACTCCCCCATACACAGGCTGGCAACGAACTTGTGACTGCCCTGGTGTTGCTAGTGTCTATGGACGGTGGTGATTACTTAACATCAGGTGACTCACCTGTTCGTTTGCCTCCCTTTGATATAAAACAAGGAAAACATCATGAGGTAACCTAAACCTGAAAAATGTTCTTTTAGTACCACCGTATGTGAGAAGATTGTGGATTTCTTAGAGCTTGAAATACGTCGTGGGCTGACGTAGTAATTATCCCCATACCTTCCTACAGAAAGAGGTCTATGGGCCTGCAGTGGGTCACTTACAGGCTGATGATTATGATTATTATATTCAATTGAATAATGTTTTCATTAAAGTTGACCAGCTTTTGCTGGCGACTTCGGTTTTTTTTATTATGGGGCTAAACGAATAGGCGGGTCACCTGATGGTAAGTGACCACTGCCGTCCATAGATACTAGTAACACCAGGGGAGTCGCAAGTGCGTTGCTGGCCTGTGTTTGAGGGGAGGGGGAGGTGGGCCTACGGCACTCTCACTGATTGAACAAAACGCAACAATGCAAGCACTGTTACTTCACGTCGGTGTTTCTGTGGGTCGGGTGGTAGTACCCCGGAGGAGCCGACTCATTCATGCTGAAACCAGTAATAGAAATGCTATATGTTGTTTAATTTAAAAAAAATACAATGTACACAAACCTGCTGGTGATAAACCGGTTGTAATCATTATTAGCAATTAGCTACCCGTTTTGAGTTCGCACGTGTCTTCTAACCAAGAAGACGAGACCAAATCTTCCCCTTACAGTACGAACATGTGTAGAATAAAACCTTCTCCTACCTAGTACCTTCTCAGAGAAAACCGACGTGAAGTAACAATGCTTGTATTCGGTTAGGTTAGTGCCGTTAGTAATAGAAGTAAAATCAGTCATTAGCTGGAAATGAGTAACATACCCATTGGCATCAAAACAACAATTAATTTCATTGTAGCATATCCTAGTCAAATATGCTTCGACAAAATTTCTTAAATTTTAAAATATGAAATCCGTGGTAGAGGTAATTCAAGAGAAGGGTCCGACCGCACTCAGTTTTATCGGTGAATAGATTTTCCGTGCGATTTCAGCAAACAAACGCCACGCGATTTATCGGTTAATGCGACCGCTAGACTGAGCCGCACCACGTCTCACGGATTTATCGCTCATTTACTCGATTACAAATAGGTTTTACAATTTCATTCAATCGACGGTTAGAAAATTCATGGTAAATAAAATACGGTGTCTGATGTAGCTTTATTTGATCATTATGTTATTTTAATTTGAGTTTAGCATACAGGATATACCTTTAATAGGTATTAGGATTTATCACGGGTAGCTGAATGAAAACGAAAAACACTGAAAAATTTAATTAATTGTTTTTGAGTTGTTTGGTTGAGTATCTGTACATACAAAACTTATTTTCATTACTACTCACTTTTAGGACTTACATATGTTATATTTAAATTGTATATATCATATGTTGCTTACATAATGAAGACAACATAAATATTTAGTCATCAGAGCACACCAAAGAAATAGTCATGTGACCTGCTCACATATTACTATCGAAAAAGATTGCCAGAGGACCTAGCTACCACCGTAGTAAGATACCGCAGCGCTGGCTGGTTTTCAGTTGTGGCCCAGTAGAGCCTAAATACCGGTGATTTTAAAAGTGTAGTGTGTTGTAAATACCTGTATTATAAAATATAAGTAAATATACTATATTTTACAATAAACACAACGACAATGATGTAATGCATTCAATATGAAAATAGTATTTAATTGCCATATAGTTTGTCATTGAGTTACAATTTTTACCAGGCTAGGCCCCCCTCGGCAGCGGCTCAAGCCTAGGTCCGTTCCCTCGCCGTGGAACCCTTGAGTACGCTGCTCGCGCGATACAGTGACAAAATCTTACATCACTGTAACAACATTACACATATCACCTCCACACATGTACACGCACACATGCTTACACATTAAAGTGGAAGGGTTTAATTTTTTTCCCTTATCGTGCCTTATATTCCCTTAGCGTGAGTGGACAGCAAGGGAGTGGGGCTCCCTGACGTTCCGACTGGTGCAGGTACTCACCGGACACGGTTGTTTCGGGTGGTACCTGCACCGAATCGCACGCAGGGAGCCGACGGCCGCCTACCACGAGTGCGGCGCTGACGAAGATACCGCGCAGCACACGCTGTCTGAGTGTGTTGCATGGGGGGAGCAGCGTCGCATTCTGGCGGCGGCCGTGGGAACGGAATTATCGCTGCCGAGCGTGGTTTCGGCCATGCTCGGCAGCGAACAGGCTTGGCGAGCGATGGCCTCCTTCTGCGAGGTAGACCCTCAAAGTGGCCGTCTCCGCCAAAGGAGGACAGCGTTGGGCGAAGCGCCTTCTCCTCCTGCCACCATAGCCGGACCTGAGGGGATGGGCCGTGGGGCCCATTTCCTCATTGTACAGGTCCGGCGTACGAGGGGGGGCAGCCGGTGTGTACCCGGTCTGTCCCTCTATAGGTAGGAGCCCGGCGGTCACCTAAGGAAAGATAAAATCAATCAGTCGCAAAAATCGGGTGTATATAAACTTAAATGTGATGAGTGTAACGCTGTGTATATCGGCCAAACGGGACGTAATTTCAATACTCGTTATAAAGAACATACATCGGCGTTTCGACATGAACACCCAGAGAGGTCACATTTTCCAAAACATCTTATTGACTCGCGTCATATACTTTTGGACAATAATACATACGAGATTCTACACATATGTGAAAAAGGTTTATGACTAGATATTTTGGAAAAAATGGAGATACAAAAACATAACAATAATAATAAATATACACTGCTGAATGAACAAATGGGCGGATCATACTCCCCACTACTCAGAGTAGGGACGAATAGTATAAATAAAGACGCATAAATCGCCGCGTTCACG
>MU158828.1:413975-492580 GCA_015888305.1 Antheraea pernyi | reverse complement strand
TTAATTGATATATATTGTTAATTGATGTATATTGTTAATTGATATATATTGTTAATTGATATGTATTGTTAATTGATATATATTGTTGATTAATATATATATGTATAAGGGATATATTGATTAATTGATTTGTTTTATGTTGCAGTCAGACGTAGTAGTGTTCCATCGATTCCAGGCGGAAATGCAAAGTAGCGTCTATTCTAATATAATGATGGATTTCCGCAAAGTAACGCCTTCTTCAATCAAACATACTTTTTTATTTACAAAAACTATCATCGGGCACATTATTGTTAGTAATAAAAATGTCTGGCAATAATAATTTCATGTTTTAGTAGCGTTTCAAAGTTGGTGAAAAACATAACATTCTAAAATTATATAAAGTTCAATATGTTTGCCTGTAAAGGTGCGATATGCACTAATAAACGCAACGTTTACCGGCAGCCAGGTAGACCGCACGCTATTTGGAAGAACATAAGAAATAGTCACAGGCAAGACAGTTGACGCATCTTGCTAATATCTTTTTAATATTTATATTTTTCTTGAATACAATGGAGTGTGAAAGAGTTTTAATACAAGTTGATAATAGTTATGATGTCTTTCAGTGTTTATTTATTTTATGAGTACATTTTATCGTTTAAATTACAATTTAAGTCTATCAACTTGATATTTTATAATGTAAACTATACTGACTGAAACGTCTACAAAAAAGGGAAAGGAACTTCGTTTCAACTGGAGGTCTATGAAGACCTCTCAAGATTTTTTTTACATTACCCCCAATATACGTAGGTTAGTTTTTATTTTAATTGAACCCGGTAGATGATGTTATGAACGGGTTGTAGGCTTATTTTAAAAGATTTCTCACATAACATTTGGGTATATTATTAGATGGGTATTGTTATATTATTCCCAATGGACTGTGTTTTCTTTGTAATAATAGTCTTTTACTGGTTTTTTAATATTATAATGAAACAAACTAGGAAAGGGTATAGAGATGTTCACAGGTGTAGACGCAGACACAAAGAGAATTACCACAGAGTAAAACATACTTATTTAGTTCATCATAGACTATTTAAATAGCATAGCTAATAACAAACTGTTACATTATACATATAAATCTCTAACAATGTTTGAGGGAGTCCCTTGATAGTTTGGATTTAAAATGGGAAACGGTAGGTGTGGCTGCAATCGGGTTATGGGTTTATTAAAATTTTTCGCGTTTAAAAATACAATTGAAACCGGTGACAATCGATGTGATGCAGCCGAAGTTGCACGGTTCAGCTAGTAAGATAATATAGTTATAAGGATTTAATTTTTGGAACAAATATATTCCAATCGAACTTTTCCGAGATATAATTACCAAAGTGCTATTTTCGTTTTATGCTAAGATCATTCTTAATAATTCTAATTCTTAAAATACATACGAAAATTTCAATTCCTTAACCATCACGAGCGACTAAGTTATTTGAAGTTAAGTTATTTAAAAATAAGTTTAAGGTTCGGAAGTAAGGTTCGTTTTTCTGGGAATGGAACTCTAAAACCCAAAAATATAGAACATACAAAAAACATAATTTTTACACTATCTATTCGATCTCGGGGCGTAAACGTATTATCAGGTGTCAGGGAGGTAATCAATTTACCGATTTATCTAATATCGATTTATCGTTTAATGCTTCTTTGTGTATCGGATAACATTTGATAATCGATTGTTGAGGTGTCCATTTAAATCGATGGTTATACGAGTAGGCATTGATTGTGATCTTAACAAATTGTTTTTCTGTTATTTTATTATATTGGATCAGATGAGTTAAGGTGTGAATTACTTATGATATATTTTATTGAAGTTAATACTCCTTTAGCCGCGTTGAGCGATTCTGTAGGTACAATTTATTTGGTTGAGGTAAATGGTAAATGTAAATGCTCGTAACGAATTGCGCTTGCGTCAGACTAGCGACGTGTGGTTTAGCGGCCCGTATACATGTAATATTGATATTTTGCAACCCATCATACTTTTGTTTAATAAACTGTATAAAATTGTAGCCCAGAGTACCAATCGATGGGAAAACCAGTTTAATATTAATAATTTCAATTTCGAAATGATGAAATTTAAATAATTCAGTCTATAATTGATATGTCGGGGCAGCGATATAATGGCGTCTATGTGGTAGTATGACGTCATCCATAATGACGTCATGGTTATGATTTGATTGATCAATCCAGCGAGCACAAACGAATAAAACGTTAATCGATATAGAAACAGAACACTGCCTACTATACTTACGAAGAATTATCCGTAAGTGGGAGTAGCTCAACTGCCTGAGCGAATATGCCCAGCATCAGTCAGTTGCAGTCGTCTCGCTCGCTGCAAGCAGCGCACGGGATGACCATATCAGGACTTTGTCATGGTGGCTTCATACGCCGCCCTTAGCCAAGGGCGTGTCACTTGATGAATTCTGCATCTGTAGGCTGTCGGCATCGCAACTCTCTAAAGAGCGGCGGAGTAGTCGTGTCTGTGCAGTGTGTGGTGATGTTGGCCGCGCCACCTCGGTGAACGGGATGCTGCGTAGCGCTCCTAAGTGAAGATCTTCTCGAAGAACGCTACGCACGCCTTCTCGGCTTTTGATCCAGGCTGTTCCCCTTTTTGTTTTATCATAGAAATTACTAGATTTCTTTTACTAGTGATCTCTGGCGTCTGATCTTTTTATTCCATTTGTTGCGGAGGCTTCTTGCGCCGCTGCTGCTTGGCCGCAGCTCCTCCTAGAGGTGTTTCGTTCGCGGGGGCCATGAGGCTACCCGCAGCCGACTCCTCGTCCATCAGTACGGCCGTATTCGGGTTCGCCGTGCGCCTGGCATCACCCGTCCGAGCAACGGTCCCTGTTCGGCGGTTTTGAAGCTCGCGTTTGAACACGGGGCAGAGCGTCATGCTGTTCGCGGGGTGAGTGCCCCCGCAGTTAGCGCAGGTGGCAGGCTCTCCCCAAGGGTGTTCGCAGAGGTGTGTGGAGTGGGACCTCCCGCACTGTTATTTTTAAAGATAGCTATTAATAAAACTGCTTGTTTCGTGTTTCATGAACGACTGACTTTATTTCACATATTGCATAGATAATCCTATAAAGATAGACTATAAAGGTTACCAGTCTACAATCCAACAAGAGAAAACTACTAATTACAATATATTTTGATATACTATTAATAATAACGTAGTTTATTTTATATGTACACTAGTTTTCTCCCGCAGCTTCGCTCGGGTTAATGTATATTTGTCTGTAACCCTCGGGAACTGTGTTTACGTTGATGAATATTACCCAAAGGTTTTCTCTATACTCTTGACAATATTTAGGCAGAATTTCATGATGTTCTGTTGAAGTCTGTTAGTTTGAAGCGAAACGTGAAAGCATAACAAACAAATAAATAAACTCATTGTAGGTTAGTTAGTAAGGTTATCTAAACAGGCAGTAAATAAAGCTTTACGATACTGTCGAATGCTGAAAAACTAGATGTATTAATATTTACAATAGCCATAGGCTATATGTAACTATCCTATTTTTTTTAATATCATCGGTGGCAAATGAACAGATAGGCCACCTTATGTTAAGTGATCACCACCGTCCATAGACACTAGCAACAACAAAGGGGTCGCAAGTGCGTTGCCAGTCTGTGTTTGGAGGGAGGGTGGGGGGTGAGGGAGAAGAGGTGGATTTACGGCGCTCTCACTGATCGAACGAAACGCAACAATGCAAGCACTGTTACTTCACGTCGGTTTTATGTGAGAGGGTGGTATTACCCCGAGTGAGCCGACCCATTCATGCTGAAACCGGTAGTAGCTTCAACGTGGCTCTACCACCTTCTGCATGTAATATTACATGAACCATTTGGAGCCACTTTTGACTCCCTCATAAATCAAAAACTCGAACTAGCCAAGTCAGACCTTAGACCTCAATATAATTATCCCAGGTTATAAGAAGAAGTGATATTTTTAGTCGTTATATAATATTCTATGTTGTTATAAATAAATTTCAGGACTGACTTTGAACTTGGCACCCATTCTCCCAGATCTCCCTTCTTTTGTCGTCGAAGTCAACAATTAAGGAATATATTATATTGAACTTGGCTCCCATTTCACATTTATGTTATTGATGGGATTAAAATTACAAGTCATTATAATTTTAATACTAAAACAACCAAAATTCAGAGCCAAAGCGATAGGACTATAGAAACTTTAAAACCAATTTAACTTGATATATGGCACTAAAAGCGATATATTTTTTCGCGGAACACTCTACTTCCATTTCCTAGACTTTGCGAAGGCTAAATCTATACTTAAACCTTTTCAAGCGACTTGACCTACATACGTAGTTATTGTCCAAGTTACAAGAAATGGAGTAACAATGTTTAATTGTACGAGTATACTGCAGTAATGGGTTTGAACTAAACAGATACAATAATATGAATGACTTATAAAGTTCGATATTTTTTAACCGACTTCGAAAAAGGAGGAGGTTACTACGTTCGGTTGTGTGTATTTTTTTTTATGTATGTTAATCGATATCTCCGTCAGTTATGAACCGATTTTAATGATTCTTTTTTATTTGAATCGATTATATTCAGAGGTGGTACAATATAAATTTGAAGAAAATATTCAACCCCCAAGGGGGTGAAAAAACGTTTATTTGATTTTCATCCACTTCATATTTACGTATTTTCGTGAAATTGGAACCGATTTATTATTATACCCTTTAGAAACCAGATATATTTATGGACACTAAAAATGGAGAAATAAAAAAAGGTTGGCATCGACTTCTAATATATTATTCTGTAGCGCGAATATCAATATTTTTTATTGAATTTGGTTAATTTAATAATTCCGTTATTTTTTGCTTTTTAGTGCCTTATTTGTGTTTCACATCGAAGGCGGTTTATTTTTGTTTGGAATTTTTTTTATAACAACTAAATTCTACATTATATAAAATTTGCTACGTTAATATAACGACATAGCTATATAATATAACTATCAATTTCGCGCGGCTTTGCACGTGTTTTTTTTGCAGTAATTCTTTCAAGTCTGTATTTGATATCTATCAAACAAAAATCAACGTTAGATAACAGCACCATCTATTCATATATACTACAATTAAGAATTCACAAACAAACTACTTGCAAATTGATGTCAAAGAAGTGAAAAGACTACGATACTTTTTCGTACTTTTTTGTTTTCGTACGGCGAATCCGTGCTCGGTCTCCGATACTACGCGCCACGTAGTAAGACTCCACTCGAATGTTCCGTTCTAGTTTAGTATAGCGATCAATTCCTTCACTCCTCAACATCGTATTGTGATAAAACATAACATTTCTCAATACATAGGCTATAAACTGCGATAACTGCTTCCAAAGATTAGCATGTCCAAACAGACAAACAATCTATTGAGTTTATTTTTACCAGATTACGGCGAAGCCATAAGGAAGAGTTATGATTTTAGCAGTCTATACATTTATTTTTGTATTTACGTATGTTCCCCCGTAACGCATAAACTATTCATTCGATTTTGATGAAGGAATCGGTTCGTTATTATTATTTTAACATATGACTATAATCTATAAGCTGATATTGATTTTTTTTTCTATTATAGTTTTCATATTTCATATTATTATAATGGTTTCTTGTATCTTATTATATAATAATAATATTATTACTGAGAATGAAATCACGAATTCTGAAAAAAAAATTTCCTGAAAATGCAGTCGTCGGGAATAGTCTAAAGTTGGCTAGTTTTCTGTTACATAAAAATGACAATATAGCAAGCAAACCATACTCTTGAAGAAATTCGTTTTTAACCGGAACGATTGTGCCGCTCAAGCAGACACTATAAATAGCCAAAGCTAAAGCGTACAGAAAAATTGTAAGGCTAAAAGACCCCATCAGACTTCGTAACTATATAATAATAATCATAAATACAGTGGTACAACAAAATAATCCCAAGAAGGGTTGATGTAAGGCAGGCGGCCGATCGTAAAAATTAAGCCAAATCATATACCACAACATGACAAACATGTTGTACCGGCCCTACTTATGTGGGTAAGGGTAAGAAGAAGAAGAAGAAGAAATAATAATAAAAACGTTTTAACTTCGATCAGCCGATTCAGCAACATACTACTGAGCACAGCTATACTCGTATACCACACTCGACATGGATGGGCCGACGCTCCATAATGATTTACGTTTACGCTTGGCCATGCCCTTCACAGGCCAGCTCCTTCGATATGTCAGGTCAGGTCGAGACCACTTCCGTAGATGTGGATAGCTCAACAGTCCAAGCTAGGAATGCCCCAATGAGTTCCGTCTCGCACACTCTTTGTGGGACACGCGGAGGAACCGCATCAGGAACGCACCTCTGGCGGTAACTTCGCTCTCCCCCCGTTTTCTGCGGGGGTGTCTATTGTTGTTGGATGCGGGACCTTTGCAGGGCGCTCTCCCGTGGTCGTCTCGTGGGTATGAAGGGGTGTCATCTTGCGAAATTCCACGTACGTTTTGTCACCGGCTCGTCACATACGATCACTGAAATTGAAGTTTGAATTGGTGTGGTATTGCTGCTGAAATCCTGAAACCAACCACCTCTAACAATACTACTATAATAAAGCTGAAGGGTTTGTTTGTTTGGTTGAACGTGCTAATATCAGGAACTATTGGTTTGATTTGAAAAATTCTGGCAGTGTTAGATAGCTCATTTATCGAGGAAGCCTATAGGTTACATCATTACGCTATGACCAACAAGAGCGGAGCAATAATGTATAAAGTTTCAAAATCGGTTTTTTTTTTCTTTTGTGAGCTCCCGCTACATATTAGCGTTAGCCCAAAGTAACTATTCCACGCGAACGAAGCCGCAGGCAGAAGGTAGTCAATAAATAAAATTATTAATGCATTTCATATTTTTTTAATGCAAACAACGTTATAACTGTCAATCTTACAATTATCTTCTTAGCTATTAATAATTCACAATCGTAAATTTTCTAAACAATCTGTAATAGTGTACTTTAAAAATTTGTAAGATTTCGTTTTTTTTATTTCATTGGTAAGTGTAATATCGAATAGTTTGAACCTTACGGTTGACATAAATAAATATTGTATTTTGTCTATCGAATCCCATTTACATTGATGAAAACGCGCGAAACAAAGCCTATAGGCGTCTTATTGATGGTCACGTCAACCATTGACCTATGCATTTAATACAAAACCGACCTTATTTCCAACAATATAAGAACCCACAGAATAACAAACATAACTTTGCCAGACCTTATTTATACCCTAGACGGGCAACTTTATTTTACCGTTCCAAATTGAAAATATCGATCTTATGTGTAGCAAATAAGGTTTATTCCAGAATACGTCGCATGAAGTTCACTTTTATAAGGCTTATTGGGTTTTCTATGGCACGAAGGATTTATGCAAGCGAAGCAATGTTTTTCAGTTGATATTTTTTTCACGATACCCTTTATAATATGCATAAAGGCTTGTAAATTCGGTGCTATATGTTAATTTAAAGCCGGCTTTTGACACTGGCTTTATTTTCGTTGATAATAAAATTTACATTGTTTTTACAAATGATCTTCTACTTTATGCTGTCTATTTCATCGCCAAATAAATACAATACAATAATACTATCAATTGGCTATGCACGAGGATTTACCCATCCATCATTAGGCAGCTTATTACCATCTCATGTTAAAAGAATACTTCAGCCTATAGTCCTTAAACAGATTAGACCTCTTCCTTTCGTAGGTCTCCCCCAAACACAGGCTGGCAATGCACTTGCGACTCACTTGGTGTTGCGAGTGTCTATGGACGGCGGTGATCACTTAATATTAGGTGACCCGTCTGTTCGTTTGCCTCCTGCGATATTTAAAAAAAGATTGGTCATTAGGTCGTTACTCTTGAAAATTAAGATTATCCTCGTGGACGAGAATTATCTCTCGACCACGCGCTATGGCTCGGAACAAACCAGCTCGAGCAATTCGTGACAAACATGTGATGGAAGTTCTGTAACTCTTACTGACGTAAAATCATTATACACTTACAATCTTATATACGTCCTAGTTTCACTGGTGTCGAAACGTGAAATATAAGAGTCTTAAATAATACGTACAGTGGTCAGGATCCAGTTAGACTTATGCATTATAATGGATTAGGCTTGAACCTTTTCCTAGTAAAGACTAAGATCACGACTACAAATGAGGAAAAAAAACTGAGAAACAAAACACCATATAATAAAAGATAGTTTAAGATGTAACCAGATTATCGTATAGATCATGAAGCAATTTAACTAAAATGAACTATGTAAAGAATTATAACTCAAAATTGTAAACCGATAAGTAGCATAGTATGGAGAAATGTAATAATAAATTACGGAAAATGGAAATATAACTTAAAAATACACACACACGAAAAAACACCACAAAACCAGGACACACCATACAATAAAGAAGCAGGGTACACGGTATAAGAAAACAAAGTTTTCGGATCACGTCTGGGGAAAAAGGGGGGACTAAAAAAAATAATCTAAAACTCCCTAAAAATCATTATTTGTCAAGCAATATGCATTACTAATAAGTTAATTATGTTCTATGTCGTTTATTGATAGAACAATATGGTTAAGGGGTTTTGACCTAATATTTGCGAGGCGACATGCATACCAGCGTATATTCATCTCCCCTTCGGTTAACGCTTTTAGATTTACTAGTGGGCGCCCAGAGGTCGACATTCGGCCATAGTTTTTGATTTTTTAAAGTTTGAATTTTATTAGGGTTCTTTTGTCAAAGGGTATTATGTTATAATATCATTGTAGAATGTAGAATGAAAAAGGGTAATTGGAACGTTAGAGTAAAATAATACATACAGTCGAGCATTGCAACCTCCTTCACAACCTTTTTTGAAGTCCTTTATTGACAGATGTCAAAATGTCTTTTTTATTTACATGTGTGCATATGTTGAGTAAAAATTGAAGTAGTAGTGTGAGTAATGCATATTTTAATAAATTTAATGTACTTCTAATGCATTTTATATAAAATAAATAACTTTCTGCACTTCTCCTCCATATAAACTTTAACTATGCCAAATTTCACGTTCATCCGTTCGTCCAATTCTGTTAAAAAGAGATACAAAGTTTAAGCTTCACGTATTAATATATGGATATCGAGTTTTACCTTAAACGGGCTTCTGTAATTTCAGTGAAAATCACTTCTAGTATAGTTAGCTTTAATTAATCGTATATTTGACAAACCTTTACAAGCCTGTATCTTGAAGTTCTATGTTATATCTACAAAGAGATAGTTTACTTTGTTAGCGAAAAACTTTGAGAACTTTGTGGGAATATGTGATTATTAATAGTTATCATAAGAGAGCCAACATATGTATCACGGTACGTATTCGTAACTTGTGTTCTTATCCTTTATTTGCTTTTTTTTATACCATAAGAGGCAAACATACAGGTGGGCCACCTGATATGAAGTGATCACTACCGTCAATAGATACTTGCAACACCAGCGGAGTCACAAGTGCGTTGCTAGCCCGTGTTTGGGAGTTGGGGGGAGGGGAGGTAAAGTGGGTACCGGCACTCTCACTAACCGAACGAAACGCAACAATGCAGGCGCTGTTACTTCACGTCGGTTTTCTGTGGGTCGAGTGATAGTACCCCGGCTGAGCCGACCCATTCATGCTGAAACCAGTAATGACTTCAGCGTGGCTCTACCACCTACAAGATTTATAACTATAAGTCTTCGATCAACAATAACTAGATAACGGGTCGGCGCGAAAAATACGTCTCGGTAAATAAGTGCTCACTTGAAATGTGTGTCCTTATTTTGTTTAGTTTGTTTGAAACACAGCCAATTTAAGCCCGTTTCACATGCCGCAGTGTATTCAAAAGATGCAAAAATAATACCCAAAAAAGCAATTTAACGGCCAGAGTATCTTACTTTCGCTAAATACATGTTGAATAATTTATATTTTAAGCTTTAAACTAACTAATAATATCAAATTTTGAACAAAATTACCGATTTTAAACCTGTGATACAAATGTTTGGCCTCACCAGACACAAACACGCACAATAACGGGAAAACGTACTTTATTCATTACGTGTTAAGGTTGAATTCACACTAAATGTTGTTTATGTTATCTTTTCATTTGTGAGGGGTAATTTATTACTTTGCTCGTTTTATCGTAAGTATTAGATAATATTTTGAACATTTGTGACTTTATTACAAGGTGTTATGTTTGTAATTAGGTTAAACTTAAAACAGTTTTAACACTTTTTTTCTCCTTTTCTTAGTAAACAAATAGCTACACATAAGTATATATTTACGCGGACGGCTTTTATCTTCGATTTGTTCGATTTGTGACCCTTTATCTAGTTATTGTTGATCGAAGCTATAAGTAGTTAAAAAATCTTTTTATTTCATAAGAATTGGTTTCTGAAACCATCAACGAAAGGGGATATTAATTAATTAAACGATGATAAGGTAATTTACTACAATTAAGTAATGTAAAAGTACGTTTTAAAAACTGCAATACATTCTCTAAGTTAATAATGCTATTTCCTTTTAACGGAAAACATTTCAACATTTCATCATTCGTGCATGTGGCTCAAACCACTACTGATTCCGATGGTATACCAGGCAAATTGAAGCACTTAATAGCGCAGTTGGATGTAGAGTCGACACAAAATGAATTCCCGCAAATTACCTGATTGCGAATAGCTGTCCATGTCAATTAATTGGAGCGAAACTTTTGCTGAGCCGTAGTGGAACGACGTGAACTGTGATTTAAATTAAAAAAAAATCGAGGCAGGCATAAGGACTGCCGACAGAAGTGATAACTCAAAACAATAGAATAATTGTGTTCTGTTTTAAAATTTTAAAATAATTGTAGTGTGAAGAATATTAATAGTTTGTTAACTGAAATTATTATCAATACACTTGTTGTTATATATATTGGTACTCCGGACAATAATTATATACAGTTTTAGAAAGTTTGACTGCTTCCGCCGCGCGTTAGCGTTAGCCAAAAGTTACTATTCCACGCAAATGAAGTCGCGGGAAGAGGCTAGTAAACTATAAACTTGGTAACGCGCATGTAACCTTTCTGACGTTGCAAGCGTCCATAGGCTGCGGTGACTATTTAACATCAGGCGACCAGATTGCTTGTTTGCTAACATCTTCGTATACAAAAAAAATCGAATTTAAGCGATGATGGCATAGTTGATAGAGTGTTCGAATGACTTAGTTTCGATTACTTACAACTAATTCGGAGCTTTCGGTGAAGGAAACCATTGTGATGAAATGTTATTTTTAAGTCCCCCTGGACAACTACCACCCTCTACTTGGAAATCTATTGCCTATCAACTGTTGGTGTGTTTCGTCATCAGCTCTTGACAGGTGGTAGAGCCACGCTGAAACTATTACTGGTTTCAGCATGAATGGGTCGGCTCGTCCGGGGTAGTACCACCCTCTCATAGAAAACCGACGTGAAGTAACAGTGCTTGCATTTTTGCGTTTCGTTCGGTCAGTGAGAGCGCCGGAGGCCCACCTCCCCTCCCCTTTCCTCCTCTCCATCTCCCTCCCCTAATCCCTTCCCCCCAAAGGGTGGCAACGCAATTGCGATTCCTCTGGTGTTGTTAGTGTCCATGGACGATTGTGATCACTTAACAGCAGGTGACCCACCTGTTCGTTTGCCACTTATGACATAAAAAAAAAAAACTCTTCTTTAAGTATAGCGTGTTCACCATATAAGAGCATATCTTCATTCGACATCAGTGGAGATCACGATCACACACCGATACCTATTACTGATATAGAATTTTAAAACAACTGCAGTACCTACTTATAATAAGTTTAACTGCATCAATATTTACTACTTTGGAAAACGTGTAAAAGCTAATGAGATTTGTTACTATCACACTATCTCCTAAAATAATTCACTTATCTTTATTTAACCAGAGCAAATAGATATATGAATTATATAAAACCAGTATCCGAAAACTGTATATAATTTGGTGATTGAAAAAAATCTAATAAACTTTAATTGTATCCATGGTGATTACTTTTCTTATCACCTTTGGGTGAAATGAAACAAATGAAAGTCAACAAAAGGAACAAAGAATTACTTCTTCTACCCCTATCCACTTAAGTATGGTTGTCACAAAAACTTTTCTCTTTCCACTCATACATATATCATATCACACACAATATTCTATCTTATTTTATTCCTATATCCGCCCACCTTCATACTCAAAACTTTATTAGTTACATGACTTTCATCTCTTCTCATAAATATGCCCGTATCATGCTAACCTATTACTCCTCAACTTCTTTGTCACCGGTGCTATTTTATAAAATACTAGCCCACCCGTGCCCACTTCGTTGGGCGGTAATACGTAAGCGTGGAATGGTTATTTTGCGCTAAAACGCAGCGGAAGCTCTGAAAAGGAAAAAAAATACCCCGATTTTGCAACATTCTTCATTGCTGCTCCGCTCCTATGCGTCTTAGCGTGATGATATATAGCCTATAATCTTCCCTGATAAATGAGCTATATAACACTGAAAGAATTTTCCAAACCGGACTAGTAGTTCCTGAGATTACCCCTTACAACCCAAAGTGAGAGCGCCGCCCACCTCCTTTCCCCCTTTCCCTTCCCCTTTCTCCCCTTTCTTCTTTCCCAACCCCTCCCCCATACACAGGCTGGCAACGCACTTACTACACTCCCCTGGTGTTGCTAGTGTCTATGGACGGTGGTGATCATTTAACATCAGGTGACCCATCTGTTCGTTTGCCTACTTTTGACGTAAAAAAAAACCTAATTTTTTATCTGAAACTAGTAATAGAGAGAGAGCGAGATATCGGTAACTTCTTCAATCGAAACCATTTTATAATTATTGTATTGCCATATTTAATTCCCATATAACGAACGCAGGTCCATTTTAACTATAATATAGCGGTAATATGAAAAAGCTATTAGTAATATGATCAATTAAATTCTACTTTGACAACACTAATGCTAGTCCCGGGGGAGATCGGACACAAAATGGGCCGTAAATTACCCAACTTCAGAGGACCAGTCGTGTCTATTAATTGGAGCGAACGTTTTCCCGTGCCAAGGGAAGAACACACCGGCTCTTTGTTTACGTGTGCTGTTTCGATACATAGAGTGTTAATTAATTGTTGCGTAATATATTGAAGTTATACTTCTTTTGGCGCGTTAGGGAAAAATGATGAGAGTAAATTTTTACGATGCGCGCACACACCGTCACGTAAAACCAACACCCTGAAGTTAGCTATGTCAACATTTTGTTTCTTTGTATTTGTTGTTTGTATTCCTTTGTATTACGATTATAAACGTAGAATAAGGCGAAAGATAAAATTTTCATGCTGAAACCAGTAATAACTTCAGCGTGGCTCTACCACTTTCAATGTTGTGGAAAAGATACAAATGATTACTGTGTCCTTAGGAGATTAATATACTCGTATACCACCGTAGAGTTTTCAGTAGACCTTTTAAAGGTTTAGAATTCCGTGGTATATTATTTCGCACAAGGTTTAGACAATGTAAGCATCCAAATATATATTTTACGTTTTGATTAAAATTATATTGACTTTTCTACATTTTCTATAAATATTATACGCATTTATTATACATATCAAACCTTTTAGAATAAATTCTCGAAATAATAATGAAAATTGTATCAAAATACAATCCAATCAAAGTCGTACTTCGACATTGAAATATTTTACTAGCTTTTACACGCGTATTAACTCGTGTTACTGTAGATTTAACATACCTCTCGGGAAGACTTCTTGCCTCAAGACAAGATTCATTCATTCAATCATTCACATTCGCATTTATAGTATTAATAAGAATTTATTGATAGAATATACTAATATACCAGGTGACTGTTTAGACAGTAGCAATATTTCTAGAGGACACTCTGCACTCGATTCTTGTACCTAATTATTTATAAAAAAATAAATTATACACAATCCTCTACGCGTCTATATTAAAGCACAGTGTCAATGACCGTTGGGTCATTTGAAAGGGAACGTGGGAACGTCAGGAACAAAACAAAAAGGTTTATTACCCGTTTTATTTATTACCCTATCAAAAGTTATTAATTCCGGGTCGCCCATTATAGCTTTTGGTACTTAGGTTTATTAATTTATTTACACGTTACACTTTTGCTATACTTTTAAAAATCTTAAAAAAACAATGGTTTTCTTGGTTGTTTATTAGTGTTTGTTTTAATATTACTATTTTATATGTTAAATGTGACCATGAAGTGTCATATCGTAGAATAGTGCGAGTGTCTAAACAGTCACCTGGTATAAGCTTTATAAATTCGTGTCCTGTTTAATAAATTGAATTATATAATTTCATTTAAATAAATATCAGTTCGCTATAAACATAAAAGAAATATATACTGGAGATATAACTCATAACCAGATATATTTTATCAACAGTAAATAAAACGTGCAAACTGAAAACTTCCCGTTTCTTCTGTCCCTGCTTTACGTGAATAGACGGTACAGTCCGAACACTTGTCTCCAGCTATCTTTTTCTTCGCAACGAGTGGCAAGAAAATCTTAGTTTTCCGCCATATGACGTCTACCTCTCGACCCCTACCAATGTATACGAGTTGAAATTAATAGATTCGAATGTAAAATGTTTTTTTTTATGTCAGAGGAGGCAAACAAACAGGTGGGTTACCTGATGTTAAGTGATCACCACCGTCCATAGCAGACACTAGCAACACCAGTGGAGTCACCAGCCTGTGTTTGGGGGCGGGGAGGTGCAGAGTGAAGAGTGGTGTTCTTCTCGAGCTTTCACTGACCGAATAAAACGCAAAGATCCAAGCTCTGTAACTTCACGTCGCTGTTTCTGTGGATCATGTGGTACTACCGCGGACAAGCCAACCCATTCATGTTGAAACCAGTAATAGCTTCAGCGTGGCTCTACTAACTAATTTTGTTTGAAACGTCACCATTTCTACTTCTTTTTCTTATAGCGATGACGATATTTATGAAGTGCACAATTCCGTCAGTGGCATGGGATTAGAAAATAAAACGAAGAACAATGGCCGGTATGAAATTTTAATTTGTCTTATCAAATTTAGCCAGTTTAATTTGTCTCTAAAAATTCAACCACCATACTATATATTACAACTACCACTACAATATTACACTATAGCAAGGATAGATGCCATATATACAAGATCAATGTTTTATTTTGTTACATCCAATGAATTTACATAATTTAAATTAATATAAAAATTCTTCAGAAGCCTTGAGCGATTTAAAAAAAATGTGGTAGGAGAAACTTACGAGTTCACGTCACCGATGGTCCCGATATGCAGACTATAATTGAGATAAAAAAAGAACACAGTTATTCTTGGGGTGTATGGGGTGTCGAATAACATGTAACACTTGAGACCCTCAAGCCAACCTCACCTGCACGTGGTGCACCCTGCTGAATAACGAACGAGGCAATGGCGAAAGCGGGGTGGTAGGGTTTTACAGCCTGACTGGGTCGCAACCACGATGTATATGGCGAAAAAGCCCGTCATAGTGATTCGCTTTTGCGGGTCGCGTTTCGGGATCAGCCTGTGCATATCCAGCATTTCGCAGGCTGGCATGACAGTGGCGACCGGAGATGGATAGTGTGTCACTTGCCATTGTTTTTGGATTGTACTGTGCTTACCATCAGGCACATTGCAGTCATTTTGCCATGCTACTATAAAAAAAAATGTTTTGAGTTTTTACTTCTGTCGGCACTCTTTATTACTTCTTCTTCCGAATTAAAGTAATTCTTTCATAAATGATATTTGACATGTGATAATAAAAAACTTGCTATATTATAAGATTATTCTATAGCTGCATGAACTTATATAGGTTCAATAGGGGGAGAGCCACGCTGAAGCTATTACTGGTTTCAGTACGAATGGGTCGGCTCACTCGAGGTAGTACCACCCTCTCACAGAAAACCGACGTAAAGTAACAGCGCTTGCATTGTTGCGTTTCGTTCGATTAGTGGGAGGACCGGAGGCCCACCTCTCTTCCCCTTCCTCCTCTCCCCTTCCGCTTCCTCCCTCTCCAACACAGGCTGGTAAGGCACTTACAACTTCTAACGCGTGTACATAAGTACACACACACTTTTTTTAAATATTATTTTATTTCAACATAAAAGAGGGTAAATTAAAAATATAATGTATTTTTTTATGTCATAGGAGGCAAACGGACAGGTGGGTCACCTGGTGTTAAGTAATAACTACCATAATATTTGAAAAAAGCGTGTGTGTACTTATGTACACGCGTTAGAAGTTATATTTCTTTGGCTTAACAAGTAAAAATCTTTTCAAAGATTTTATCTTGCGCCTTATTCTACGTTTGTAGAAAAAACGACACTAACAATAAAAAAAAGGTATTTAATACAATGAAAGTTTTAATATAAAGAAGTACAAACAACAAATACAAAGAAACAAAATGTTGACTATAGCTAACTTCAGGGTGTCAGTTTGTCGTGACGGTGTGCGCACGCAACGTAAAAATTTACTCTCATCATTTTTCCCTAACGCGCCAAAACAAGTAAAACTTCAATAAAATTACAGGTATCTTAACATGGTTTGAACATACTTCTTTATTTATAAAAAATAGCATCGGGCACATTATTGTTAATATCAAAAATGTCTGACAATAATAAATTCATGTTTTAGTAGCGTTTCAAAGTTAGTGAAAAACAAAACATTCTAAAATTATATAAAGTTCAATATTTTTGCCTGTAAAGGTTTACCGGCAGCCAATTCGCTGTCGAAACCGTTGCCTAGCTCTTAGACAAATAGTCACAGGCAAGTGACAGTTGACACATCTTGCTCATATCTTTTTAATATTTATGTTTTTCTTTAATAGAATGTAGTGTGAAAAAGTTTTAATGCAAGTTATGATGTCATTTAGTGTTTAATTTATCATTATTTATATTATGAATATATTTTAACGTTTAAATTACAATTTAACTCTATCAACTTGATATTTTATTATGTAAACTATACTGACTGTATAGTAAAGGCCTACAAAAAAGGGAAAGAAACTACGTTCCAACTGGAGGTCCATGGACCTCTCAAGCTTTTTTGACAATTCCGCCAATATACGTAGGTTAGCTTTTATTTTAATTGAACCCGGTAGATGATGTTACGAACGGGTTGTAGGCTTATTGGGACAGAAGGTACTGGGACAAAGTACTGGGAAGACATTTATCGGCAATATATGTAGGTTATTTGTTATCTTAATTGGACCTGGTAGGTGATGCTGCGAACGGGTTCTAAGCATATTTTAAAATATTTCTCACATACCAACTGGGTATATGTTTGAGTGAGTCCCTGGATAGTTGGGATTCATAATTTGAAACAGTAGGTATCGCTGCTATAGGGTTTTGAGATGTATTTAGATTTTTCGCGTTTAAAAGTACAATCGAAACCGGTAATAACCGGTTTGTTGCAGACGAAGTCGCACGGGTCAGCTAGTTAATAATATATCGGGTGATAAAAATTCTCTCGAGTTAAACACGTGGTAAGGGGCCGATGTGGAATTCTTTTTCAATGGACAACCGTTGATATTTTTCTTGTGAGTCACAACTCTACAGGAAATACTATTTTCTTGCTTCGTATTTCCAGAGAGTTCTCAAAGATGTCAAGTATTTTATACGCATTAACGGTATCGGGAATAAGAATGAATTTAAATTAAATTTAAAATATAAAGTTGCTTTGTTACTATAACTTGTGACGATTATTATGTTACAGTGTCTATTTCGCTTTTTTTTTCTAGTATTGCCAGATATGGGCGTTAACAGAAATACAAGGAAGTAAACCAAAAATCTGCCAAAATTCAATAGAGAGATGTATTTTAGGTATAAAAAGAAGAGATAGAGTGAAATTACAAGAAAATAAAAAGAAAACCAAAATTAAAAATGCACACATATCCTACAGGTCACTTAAATGGCGCTGCGGGGGACACACGTTAAGGGAAAGTAAAGAACAATTGACCATGTTAGTAACTGAATGGTATACAAGAGATAGCAAGAGAAATAGAGCAGACATACCAAAAGGTGAGAAGACGACTTAAAGAAAATAGCTGGTCCGGTATGGACCCGTTTAGCAAGAGACAGAAATACGTGGAAATCTTTAGAGGAGGCCTTTGTCGGCAGACAAGCTATGCTAAACAAACACCCATTTGCCGATCATTGAAATGCGAATCGATTACATAGAGTCAATTAAATTAATTAAGCCTTAGTTTTAGCAAATAGTCGCATAATAACTCTAAGAAAAGAAACGGCAATAAGGGCTATTTTATTTTATTTATCTATTTCGCTAGATGGCTCAGTAGTTAGCATGTTAGAATACTGCGTCCATCGACGTAGGTTCCACACCTTGCAAATGACCTACGGCTTTTGGTGAAATAAAACATTGTTTTTTATATACCTTACTAGCGGACCGGGAGGACGTTATCCCGCCCTGATAATACAAAAAAAAACTTGACACAATTATGAACCAGGCACCTAAACCTTCCTCATGAATCACTTTATCTACTGGTGAAAACCGCATGAAAATTTGTCCAGTAGATTTTTAGTTGATCGCGAACAGACATACAGGCAGACGTGGCAGATGACTTTGTTTTATAATATGTAGTAATACGTATATGTAGCATTTGACCGCAATCTTGTATGATATTAAAGGGGTAAGGGTATAATTTAGGGGTGTAAGGGGTATCGAATAGCACCATAAGACTTGAGACACCTAATCCAACCTCACCAGCACGTGGTGCAACCCTACTGAATAACGAACGAGGCAATCGCGAAAGCGGGGTGGTAGGGTTTTACAGCCTGACTGGGTCGCAACCAACATGTATATGGCGAAAAAGCCTGTCGTAGTGATTCGCTTCTGCGGGTCGCGTTTCGGGATCAGCCTGTGCATATCCAGCTTTTGAAGGCCGGCATGACCTCGACCAGCGATGGATGGTCACTCGGTGGTCGATATTGTTTCTGGATTGTACTGTGCTTACCATCAGGCGTAGTGTAGTCCTTTTGCCGAGCTACAATAAAGTAAAAAAAATGACGATGAAGTTTATGATGGTACACCTAGTGCGACTGGCTCTCTGACTCTATCAGAACACACTAGTAGGTGCTTAGCGACCGATTTTAAACATGAGGTTGGCAGCTAGTCAAGTAGACTTAGAAATAGCTCTACCATTACGCAAAATATAGTGATGAAACCCTAGCATAACAACTTTATAATCTGTCGCCAAACGCCTTCGGTGTTATTACAAAAAAGTTAAATACGTTTTGAATACTTGTTTTAAAAAGGTTTCGAATTAAATGCACCGCGGTCGCTGAATGTTCGCCATCTTGCTCTGTTGTCTCGCTTTGGTCACGTTAGGTTAGACTTGTGTGAATAACACAGGCCCACGTGGTTAAGGCGCATTAGTGTTCAGTGCGCCTCCCATCAGTTCGTCAAAGAGGGTCAAGGTCTTCCCTCTCCAGACTCAGTCGGGGCCCTGATAGGTCGGGTAGAAGTACTGCAGAGGCCGTTCCTGCCCGTCCAGCTAAATGGTGACAAGAAGAACACCGAGGGGGTTTAGTCAGTAGAAATCTGGCATTCTCACCTGCGCTGCCCGGCTAGGTGCAGATTTCCAAGAGGATTCCCCTGGAAAAATAAGGTTAGACTTGCGTAAAAGGATAACGCGAACTTGCCTCGGGCGAGCGCGGTGCATTTAATTCGAAACCTTTTTAAACCAAGTATTTAACTTTGTTTTAATAACACCGCATAGGCTTAGCGTGTTTATCATCTTAGACCATATGGTCACTTAACATCAGCTTAGATTGTGATCAAGCGCTAAACTTATAATACTAGCTGTGCGCGCGACTTCTTCTGCGTCGAAGCTTATGTAAAAAACAGTGATTAATAAAGTCACCTGAATGTATTAAGTCCATTTACTTGTCTATTTTTCTCTCGTACTTAAATCGCGTCGTCATTAAAACTACAATAACTTTTGATAGAGTGGACCGATTTTAATGAAACAAACACTAAGCTACTCCCGAGGATATGCTTTACGATTTTCTTGATGAGGTTTTACTGTGACCTCAGTCCTTTAGCAGTGGTGCGTGTGGTGTGTGATGATACCTACATTAAAGTCAGCGACAGCATAGACATATGCTTTTATATTTAAGTCACATAAAGTAGTTTTTTATAAATGTTTACCGGCCAACGAAGTGGGCACGGATCAGCTGGTGTTTTATATTATTATTTCTTACGGTTATATTAAGGAATTATAAACGTGTTTTCATATTTCCTTATCACGGGACGTCAAACGTGAGAATTTCACACAAAGTTACACTGAAACGTATTATTCCGCTTGTAAGTCAAGTATAATACACGCAACATGTAACAATTCATGTAATATTACTGCGGAGAACAGAGAATGTATTGCATTAAAGTTTTAAAGACTTTTTGGTATAAATAAATATAGGCTTATATTTAACATTACAAGATATCCAAGAGATTGATTATATTTTTGTGAACTGACAGCACTAATCTATGAAGGTACTTACAAGTTAAGTTTTTATTTATTAACATTTGCGCCATGAATTTCCCAGTTTAGCACGAAGGGACTAGGGCACCTAATACTTTGTGATAATCTCCGTACATATCCATCCGATCTTTTGGGCTTGATGGAGAAGAACTCTGCTATTAAATCGTTCGATAATTTTGTCAAACATGCGATTGCTAATCTTAAGACATTTAACGGACTTTGAAATTAGCACGACTCCTTCCTATAATATGGGGTAGTTCAAGCGTAACGTGAAGAGTAATTTATGCAAGCCGATATGACGGCGGTGTCCGGTGAGGGATAGTGTGTCTCTAGGTGGTCGCCATTGTTTTTCGATTATACTGTGCTCACCATCAGGCACAGTAAAGTCACTTTGCCGTGCTACGATAAAAAAAAAGCTCTCTGACTGTATCTAAATCATAACGTACAAATCTTGGTGACTTTTACGTTATGCTCATGCAACACGTTAAGGGAGTGAGTAGTGAATTGCATCAAATTGCGATCACCCCTTCGTCCTCTCTCAATTCTAAATGAGCTCTGTGCGAAACCAACAATATTGAAGAAAAAAAAGGTTTAATTTACTAATTACATTTTAATAAACTATACTTTACTGTGGATGATTGTAGACTATCTAATATCACCCTATAGCTTTTAGGAGCGAAATAATTATCGTTGTATCGCGTAATTATAATATACTAGCCGACCCGTGCCCACTTCGTTGGGCGGTAATACGTAAGCGTGGAATGGTTATTTTGCGCTAAAACGCAGCGGCAGCTCTGAAAAGGAAAAAAATACCCCGATTTTACAACATTCTTCATTGCTGCTCCGCTCCTATAGGTCTTAGCGTGATGATATATAGCCTTCCCTGATAAATGAGCTATATAACACTGAAAGAATTTTCCAAATCGGACCAGTAGTTCCTGAGATTACCCCTTACAACGTCACAAACTCTACCTCTTTATAATATTAGTATAGATTATAGATAACATAATTAGGTAATAGATTCTGCCCGTGACTTCGTACGCGTGGAATGGTTATTTTGCGCTAAAACGCAGCGGAATCTCTGAAAAGGAAAAAATACCCCGATTTTGCAACATTCTTCATTGCTGCTCCGCTCCTATGTCCCTTAGCGTGATGATAACCTATAACCTTCCCTGATAAATGAGCTATATAAAACTGAAAGAATTTTCCAAATCGGACCAGTAGTTCCTGAGGTTACCCCTTACAACGTCACAAACTCACAAACTCTACCTCTTTATAATATTAGTATAGATAAGGAGGTCTGAAGAAGAAAAAGATTTCCTTTATTGACTTGAAATAACATTCCCGTGAAATTAAATAAACGCCTATTTCAGCATTCTCAAAATTTCAAGCCCTAGATTTAATAAATAATATCTACTCAACCGATCACCATGAAAATCTGCATACGCATTGTCACATAAAAGAACATAGAGATGTATTCATCCCATGAATCTAGAAAAAGGTATTGTTGGCGAGAGATCGGGAAATATAGCTTACTACATAGATGCAAGCAAAGCTACAAGCAAAAGCTAGTAGACGGTAACTTCTAAGCCTCAAGAAATAAGTGCTTGGAGTCAAATAGGTTCCAGGCTATGATGCAATAAACGTAAGCACTTCAACGCTGAAATTCTGATAAGGATTATTTTCCTTTGAAATCAGGGTTGATATGGTTCCTACGTCCATGATTGTAATATATAGTACCATAAAGAACTATCAGAAAATATGTGACAGAAAAAACATTCGCTAAAATTCTCGGAGATGCGAGTCTCATGAAATGTCCCTCGTAGGAAGCCTCAGCGGGTTTTGAAACAATGATAACATTGAGAGCTCCCTTAGGGCTACAACCCACATGAAATGTTCATTACAATTACTGTCACCACTTTTGACCTTTTCATAATATACATTGGTTAGGTATTAAAGTATGAACGGAATATAACACTGTGGAAATTGTGTTAGGTTGTAGAATATACATTTCGCTAGGATATTAATATAATGAAACATTTGACTACAATCTATCTGACATTAAATGACGATTTGGTCCAAGATAGTAAACGGGCTAGACCAAGACCGTGTTATTACAAAAAAGTTAAATACGTATTTAACCCTGCCTTTAAAAAGGTATCATATTAAATGCACCGCGGTCGCTGAATGTTCGCCATCTTGTTGTTTCGTCTCGCTTTGGTTACGTTAGGTTAGACTTGTCAAAAAGGATAACGCGAACTTGCCTCGGGCGAGCGCGGTGCATTTATTAGGAAACTTTTTTAAGGCAAGTATTTAATACGTATTTAACTTTTTTGTAATAACACGGAGAACGTCTAAAAATTATCAGCGACACGTTTTCAACTTGTAGGCTACGGCTAGTCAGGTAGGCTTAGAAAAAACCCTATAATCATGCTATCATTTGTAGGTGGTAGAGCCACGCTAAAGCTATTACTGGTTTCAGCATGAATGGGTCGGCTCGCCCGGGATACTACCACCCTGTCGCAGAAAACCGACGTGCTTGCATTGTTGCATTTTGTTTGATCAGTGAGAGCGCCGGAGGCCTACCTCCGCTTTCATCTCCTCTCCTCTTTCCTCCCCCCGTCCCCCCAAATACACGTTGGCAACGCACTTGCGACTCCCCTGGTGTTGTTATTGTATATCGACGGTGGTGATCACTTCACATCAGGTGACCCAACTGTTCGTTTGCCAACTATGACAAAAAAAAAATCATCACAAAATTTCCTTCACGAATATATATCAAGCTCATTACGATACAACAATGCAGTCAGGGTGCTGATAGGGTTGCTGCGTTACAGCAGCGCTTCGGGCATGCTTACGAAGGCGAGAATTGTTTTTTTTTTATTGTAGCATGGTATAATGACTGCACTGTGCCTGACGGTAAGCACAGTACAATCCAAAAACAATGGCAACCACCGAGTGACACAGTATCCATCGCCGGTCACCGCTGTCATGCCGGCCTGCGAATAGCTGGATATGCACAGGCTGATCCCGAAACGCGCCCCGCAGAAGCGAATCACTATGACCAGCTTTTTCGCCATATACATGGTGGTTGCGACCCAGTCAGACTGTAAAACCCTACCACCCCGCTTTCCCCATTGCTTCGTGCGTTATTCAGCAGGGTGCACCATGCGCAGGTGAGGTTGGCTTGAGTGCCTCAAGTCTTAGATGTTATTCGACACTCCTTACACCCCTGATGGTGTTCATGCCATCATGCGCAAGAGATGCGCATCACTTATACGCAGGGTACGCGCCAGCACCAACAGCATCCTGGGACATTCCCATACTGGGACATTCGGTACGACTACATACCATTGTGGCGTTAGAAAAATAATCAGTTGTTAGTCCTAGTAGATGTAAGCACTAACACCAATGATACTATAACTAAAAAACTGCAGATATGTCATAAGCGTTTCGACAGCGCCTTGTTAAAACTTGACTAACTAGCTTATTTTTGACGGCTGCCCCGTCAATCCACCCGTATCTTAGCAATTTGAGAATATGCCCTCTTACTTCAACATTTTATGTAAGACAGTGTGGCGTTACATTATTACTATACGTATGTGTGCGTTATCATGCCTTTTGTTTTGTAAATAGATCGTGTAGGTAACGTATCTACAGCTTTTTAGTTATAACGAGTGGGCGCCCAGTGGTCGACATTCCACCATAGTTCATTGATTTTTTAAAGTTGGAACTTTATAATCAAAGGTTTTTATCATGGTTAATCAGTTATTATAATAATAGTTGTATGTTATAACATCATTGTTGAATGTAGAATGAAAAAGGGTAATTGGAACGTAAGAGTAAAATAATACATACAGTCGAGCATAGCAACCTCCTTCACAACCTTTTTTGAAGTCCTTTATTGACAGATGTCAAAATGTCTTTTTTATTTACATGTGTGTATATGTTGTGTAAAATTGAAGCAGTAGTGTGAGTAATGCATATTTTAATTAATTTAATGTACTTCTAAAGCATTTTATATAAAATAAATAGATTTCTACACTTCTCCCCCATATAAACTTTAACTATGCCAAATTTCACGTTCATCCGTTCGCCCAATTCTGTTAAAAAGGGATACAAAATTTAGGATTCACGTATTAATATATAGATGATGATATAATTGATTAACACTAGTTTCTAAGTTGTATGTATACTACCTAAGTGGACTTTTGTCTGAAATAAAAGATATTGAAATCGAATTTGAATAATGATTTTAACCTACGTTGAGCGACGCGTTGTATGTACGTATTATCCACTGAAACATATAAATTGAAAGGTGGTAGAGCCCCGCTGAAGCTATTACTGGTTCCAGCATGAATGGGTCGGCTCGCCCAGAGTAGTGCCACCCGATCCACAGAAACACTGACGTGAAGTAACAGTGCTTGCATTGTTGCGTTTCGTTCGGTCAGTGAGAGCGCCGGAGACCCAGCTCCCTCCCGCCATTCCCCCCTTCGCTCTCCTAAACCCCCAAATACAGGCTAGCATCGTACTTGCGACTCCCCTGGTGTTGCTAGTGTCTATGGACGGTAGTGATCACTTAACCGGTGGTGACCCACCTGTTCGTTTGCCACCTACCTATGACATAAAAAATAAAAATAGGGATATAAAAAAATTAGATATACTGCCACTGGAAAAAATATAAACTACAGTTTTTAATGAAAACCCATAACGTATACATAACTCAAAGTTCCACTAACAATAATATAATTTGCAATAGAAAGATATATAAACTGCTTTCAACTTTATTACTCACAATATAAGATATCTAATGCACTATAACATTCACGTAAACAACTCGAGAAAGGGCCTCACTAACTTATTGACATGTGACGACAAACGTATTGGCATTTGTCAGTGTCACATGTCTACAGAGGTCTCTGTATTCGGAACCAATAACAAATATTCCCTCCTAAGACGCCCACAATGATGTTATTGTATTTCCGACATACCATTTGCTAGACGTTTCAATTAATAAATATTTCATATAGCAGTGTAGAGAAAACTGGTAAACTAAATGAACAGTGTATCCGACTATACACTAGAAGTAACGCCTGTCATGTGGCAATCTTAGGTATATCATAGAATATAATTACACAGTATAAAACACAGTCCCCTACCGCATCTGTCTGTCTGTCTGTTCGCGATAAACTCAAAAACTACTGAACGGATTTTCATGCAGGTTCCACCAATGAATAGAGGGATTCATGGGGAAGGTTTTGGTAAATAATTTGTCAATGATTTTTTTATAATCAGGGCGAGACAACGTCTGCCGGGTCCGCTAATACTATATAATTTAGACACATCACTCTTTTTTGAAGTGAAGACTTGTCTAGATTTTTTTTTCAAAAATGTTTGTTTCGCACAGAGGTTAATTGAAATTGGCAATATAAATGGAGAGAGGAGTGACGAGTTGAATGAGCATCTATATAGTAATACGTGAAGCCTAATCTTTGTATCCCTTTTTAACGGAATTGAGCGAACGGATGAATGTGAAACTTGGCATAGTTAAAGTTTATATGGAGGAGAAGTGCAGAAAGCTATTTATTTTATATAAAATGCATTAGAAGTACATTAAATTAATTAAAATATGCATTACTCACACTACTGCTTCAATTTTACACAACATATACACACATGTAAATAAAAAAGACATTTTGACATCTGTCAATAAAGGACTTCAAAAAAGGTTGTGAAGGAGGTTGCTATGCTCGACTGTATGTATTATTTTACTCTTACGTTCCAATTACCCTTTTTCGTTCTACATTTATCAATACAACTATTATTATAATATGTATTCCTTTAAAAAATCAATGAACTATGGTTGAATGTCGACCACTGGACGCCCAGTAGTAATATTAAAGTCACCAATATTTGTTAGTCCAGATATATGTAGATATAAGTCATAGAGTTGTGGTAATTTCAAGGTCTGTTAAATAACTTAAGATTAGCGATTACATGCTTAGCAAAATTATCGATGGGATTGCAGACTCCATCAAGCCTAAAATATCGAATGGACATGTACGAAGATTATCACAAAGCAATATGTGCTCTAGTATCTTTCTGCTAAACCTGGGACAATCTTGAAGCTGAATGTTCAAAGTTTTGCACAGATAACACGGGCAGGTGTTGTCGTCATTAATCTTTTTTTTATGTAATAGGTGGCAAACGAACAGGTGGGTTACCTGATGTGAAGTGATCATCACCGTCCATGGATACCAACAACACCAGGGGAGTCGCAAGTGCGTTTGCCACCTGTCAGGGGAAGAGGCGCGAGAAGAGGGAGGTGGGCCAATGCAAGCACTGTTACTTCACGTCGGTTTTCTGTGAGAGGGTGGTACTAAAGCGATTAAGATATTACTTACAATAGCCGTGTCCAGTTAATATTTGTGTCATATGAAATGAAAGTCCAATACATGTTCGTAATTTTGTAATATTCTCAAATTTGGGTAGACTTCTCTAGTTGAGTGGTGTTTTTATAATAGCGGCGGTATTTCCAAACAACTACGACTTACAAACCTTAAAAAAACCAGCGTACAATTCTTTAAAAGTCCAGCAACGCACTTGCGACTCTCCTGTTGTTGGTAGTGTCTATGGACGGCGGTGATTACTTACCATTAGGTTACCCGTCTGTTCGTTTGCCCGCTATAATATAAAAAAAAGATAAATTGATAATGACATGCTAGTAATCATGACCGACCGACGTAGTATAAGAGCCTGTGTATGAAATATGATATTTTGTATTGGCATTGTGCCGCCCATCATATATTTGATAAATTAATGAACTGTATAAAAAGATATATAGGAAATATTCGGCGAGCAAATAGATTTGCAAGAGATAGTAATGGTAATAATTTCACTATAATTAATTTCAAAAATCAAGAGAGAAAATTGCTAAAGCAAACATAGTTTTTATTTTTTATGTCATAGGTAGGTGGCAAACGAACAGGTGGGTCACCTGCTGTTAAGTGATCACCACCGTCCATGGACACTGACAACACCAGAGGAGTCGCAAGTGCGTTGCCATATTTTGGAGAGAAGGGTTAGTAGAAGGAAAGGGAGAGGAGACAGGAGAGGGGAGGGGAGGTGGGTCTCCGGCGCTCTCACTGACCAAACGAAACGCAACAATGCAAGCACTGTTACTTAACGTCGGTTTTCTATGAGAGGGTGGTACTACCCCAGATGAGCCGACCCATTCATGCTGAAACCAATAATAGTTTCAGCGTGGCTCTACCACCATTAAAGTTAAACCAAAATTAAACCATTCAGTTTGAACTCCCTTGTTTTTTCACTTCTCTCGGCAGCCCTTTATGACTACCTCTACTTTTTTTAATCAGCGCCTCTAACGATATGTCATATCCTGAAAATAATAAAAAATCCTGGAATCAGATCACAGTGCCACCTACCGGGTTAACTTGTGAATATAAACAATTCTCGAATTCGCCTAAATACATACGTACAGAAGTACACTTATAGAACGGTACTACGTGGTTGTATGCAAGCTTTTATCTATTAAATTTATATTATGAATAGTTGTGTCTGCGAGTCCATCTCTTTTCACTCGTACTTAAATCGAGCTGTTATTGAAATAACAATAATTTTTGATAGAGTGGACCGATTTTAATGAAACAAAGACTACGTTACTGTCGAGGATGTATGCTTTATGATTTATTTTTTATAGATTTATTGTAAATCCAGTACTTTAAAATTTGTCCACTATACGCGGACGTAAGTACGAGAGAATAATAGACAAGTAAATGATACATTTCATATGACTTGGAAGTGTTAGAATAAGTATGATTTGTATTGTGTGCATGCTCCTTCAGAATACGACACTTATGTGCAGACTAAACAGTCATTAAACAGCTTTCATACAGTACGGTCGACTATTACTCAACCTAACCTCCAACATTACATGGCGACCCTGCCAGGATGTCTGCCAAGGGGTCGTGCACTACGAATAACTATATCTCGAATTATATAGTAAAATAAAACTGAATATGTGTCGCTCAACACTGGAGAAAGATGAGGTTTTTTTTTTTTTTATGTCATAGGTGGCAAACGAACAGGTGGGTCACCTGCTGTTAAGTGATCACCACCATCCATGCACACTAACAACCCCAGAGGAGTCGTAAGTGCGTTGCCATCTTTCGGAGGGAAGAGTTAGGGGAGGGAAAAGGAGAGGAGAGAGGAGAGGGGAGGGGAGATGGGTCTCCGGCGCTCTCACTGACCGAACGAAACGCAACAATGCAAGCACTGTTACTTCACGTCGGTTTTCTATGAGAGGGTGGTACTACCCCGGGCGAGCCGACCCATTCATGCTGAAACCAATAATAGTTTCAGCGTGGCTCTACCACCATTAACCATTACCATTAAGGTAATTTTCAATCAAAATACAGAAGCGGGAAATAACGACGCCATATTAAATAACATATGAGGCCATGTGGAGCGGCTTGGCATTGTGGCAATTGTGATACTTGCAATGATAGTGGCTCTGGCGGTCTATGAGGCCATGTGGAGCGGCTTGGCATTGTGGCAATTGTGATACTTGCAATGATAGCGGCTCTGGCGGTCTACTTCATTATAAAACACTATCGAAATTGTCACCGTCAATGGATAAGAGAAGAAATAGGGCATGACATGATCCAGAGGATTAGGAGATCGAATGTTTATTAACCGACTTCGAAAAAGGAGGAGGTTACTACGTTCGGTTGTATGTATTTTTTTTAATGTATGTTAATCGCTATCTCTGTCAATTATGAACCGATTTTAATGATTCCTTTTTTAATTGAATTGGTTATATTCAGAGGTGGTCCCATATAAATTTGGAGAAAATATTCAACACCTAAGGGGGTGAAATATCGTTTATTTGATTTTCACCCACTTCGTCTCTACATATTTTCGTGAAATTGGAACCGATTTATTATACCCATTAGAAACCAGATATATTTATGGACACTAAAAATGGAGAAATAAAACATTTTTACAAAAAAGAAAACCACCTTCGACGTGAAATACAAATAAAGCACTAAAAAGCGAAAAATAACGGAATTATTAAATTAACCAAATTAAATAAAAATTATTGATATTCGCGCTACCTAATAATATATTTGAAGTCGATGCCATCCTACATTTCAAATTTGTTGCAGGTAATATAATATGTATTGTATACTATACAGATATACATCATGGGACACGAGAGTGGACCCAAACTTTGTATGTAGATGATATGAATGTAGGTTGGCATCGACTTCAAATATATTATTAGGTAGTGCAAATATCAATATTTTTTATTTAATTTGGTTAATTTAATAATTCCGTTATTTTTCGCTTTTTAGTGCCTTATTTGTATTTCACGGCGAAGGCGGTTAATTTTTTGTTGTAAAAATGTTTTTAATATTAATCACTGTTTATTACATAAGGTTCCACGCGGACGAAGTCGCGGGCACATCTAGTTATATTATATAATTGTGTTCTATAGTGAAACTAAATTATACAATGTAACCAAATACATAAACTAAGTGATCGAGCATTACATAGCTGCTGTCACAGTTGACACGCCTAACGGAAACAATTAGTCAATTTTACAAGTTTGCGTTTTGACCCTTCATTTACATTGAATACATAGGTTACAATATTTGGTACGTACCCGTCTACAAATGGCATTTTTCAAAGTAAGGTATAAACTATTTTAATCATTTCGACTACAGTTATCACCTGATGTCTCTATGTAAAGATTTTTTGAGAAAATAGGTCGATATTCAAAAAGTATAAGAAAGTAAGTAAGAAAGAAAGTAGTATCAAAATAATAAATAATACCGAACTATAATGAAGAGAATAACAATAAAAAAAGTTGAGGCTGTCATAAGGACTACGGATAGAAGTAAAAACACAAAACGATGGAATAATGGTGTTCTTTAATATTTTTTTAATTTAGTTACGGTGTGAATTATTGACATTTTAAATTTGTATATTGAAATTATTAACATCGATCTGGTTTTCACATCTATTGCCACACGGAGCAATAATTATATACACTCTTATAATGTTTATTTATCAACCAAACTTACGATAGGTGCTAAATATCAATATGGCATGTACCACGCGTCGCTAGTCTAACGCAATCCAAGCAAGCGCAATACGCTCGGACACGCTTCTAGCAAGCGACATGTCACCCCCTTGAGTACGCTGCTCGCACGATACAGTGACACAAAATCTTACATCACTGCGACAACATTACACATATCACCTCCACACACGTGCACGTATACACGCTTACACATGCAAGTGGAAGGGTTTTATTTTTTTCCCTTATCAAACTGAAATAGCTTAGAATATTATCCGATACGAGATATATATAAGAGTTGTTGAGGCATGTATGCTTGGTACACATATGTTTCAACAACTCGTATATGTATGAATAGTTAACTTAGCTTAGGCTAGCTTAGATAGGTCGCGAATTGCATGTATCAGGCAACAGCCAAAGCCGAGGTGTGCCGTGCACCCTTGAGCTAGTTGTCAAAATAAAATCGGCTGAGTGCCTTAAGCGTTCGCCTTAGTAGTCCGATGAAGCTATTAAGACCTTGTTTGGTCAATAGCGTAGTCAGTTCGAAAAAAAAAGCGACATGTCATCAGGACGTTAACATGTACTCCTACAGAATGGGTACCTGTACTTTGTCATATAGCTCCACCAGCTTTGAGAAGGAATGAGGACTTGCTGAGAGAGCTTCTTAAAGTAAAGCAGAACATTCGCCTACCTATGCATAATGCGTTCTTTAATCCCCCACACCATAGGCTAAAATCCCGACGACCAACTTACAATATTGCTGCGGAAATAGCTAATGGGGAATTCAGCATATGGAGCGAATGGCGAAAAACCTAGCAAGCGTCAAAGTTGGACCAAGATGTGCCATCGACCCGTGCGTTAAATTAAAGGGCTTCGATCTCCCCAGAGGTGACTGGTGCAAACTAAACAGATTGCGTACTGGAGATGGGCGGTGTGCACAGTTTAAATACCAGTTCGAATGGATTGTGACTGCGAAGAGGATATTCAATCCTTAGCACACAATACAGTAATGTCCACTAAGGAAATGTAATGTTTCTCCATATGACCTGATCGTTTTTACCGACGGCGACTAAAATGGCTGAAGGAATTAAATCTCCAATTATAATAAAATAGAATGGATTACTCCATTTCAGCCACACAATTAAATAAATCAGGCGAAATTATAATTTTATCTCTTGTCAAAAAATACCGCTCGACGCTCCTAAAGAAGTCTTCACTTCAAAAAACACGGCATAATTATAGCGTTTGGCCACAATCTACTCAATTAATCTCATATGATTTTAACGTATAGTTGTTATGTGTAACTACTCTACTATTTGAGGACCACTCAAATTTTTCAACGTGTTCTTAGGAATACAAAAAATGGGCATAGAGAGTACCATTTGTTGCGAAAAAATGTACTGTTCCTGAGAGATCAATCAAATTACATTATTGTAGTAAAGCGGCGAGCAAAAGCTAGTTTATTGGTTAGAATAGTAAGGATTATTCAATTTTACATAATAAAAATTCGACCATGGGTTTTTCACTGTACCCTATGCTAGAGTCCTTAAAATAATAATTCTTTTTTTTTATGTCATAGATGGCAAACGAACAGATGGGTCACTTGATGTTAAGTGATCACCACCGTCCATGGACACTAACAACACCAGAGGAGTCGCAAGTGCGTTGCCACCCTTTGGGGGAAAGGGTTAGGGGAGGGAAAGGGAGAGGAGAGAGGAAAGAGGATGGGAGCTGGGCCTCCGGCGCTCTCACTGACCGAACGAAACGCAACAATGCAAGCGCTGTTACTTCACGTCGGTTTTCTATGAGAGGGTGGTAGTACCCTGGAAGAGCCGACCAGTAATAGTTTCAGCGTGGCTCTACCACCATTAATCTTCTTAATTTTTATATATATATATATATATTAATACGTGAAGTAAAAACTTTGTACCTCTTTTTAAGCGAATTGCACGAATGGTTGGAAGTGAAATTTGGCAAAATTATAGTTTATATTGAGTAGAAGATATTTTTTTTATATAAAATGCATTGAAAACACGTTAAATTAATTAAAGTATACATTACTCACACTACTGCTTGAATGACACACGATATATACATACATGTAAATGAAAAAGACGTTTCGCCATCCATCATTTTACTCTTCCAATTACTTTTGTCATTCTACATTCAATATTTTTAACATGACCTTCTTTCCATACTTTGCATGTCCTTTGAAACGAACCGGTCAAATTGTAGGTTAATTTTATAATAATATAATATTTAAATTCATAATATATATTAATAATTAATTAATCTATATTAAATTTATGGAACCACTGGAATAATTATTATTCTCTTTGTCTTATTAAATGTAAAAATGAGTTATGGTCGACTTTCGACCACTAGGCGACCACAAGTATACTTTAATATGGACATACACATATATCGCCTATTGCCTTCCGCGATGAATTAGTTATCTATAACTTAAAGATTTCTTTAAATCGGAGTAGTAGTTCCAGTGATTAGCGCGTTCAACCAAACAAACAAACCCTGCAGCTTTATAATGTTAAGTATTGATTTGGGTTATGTGTATAAAATAAATGTATTCCACATGATATTACAGTAAAATTAAATACGTCCATTGTGTTAAAAATGTTTTTTTTTTAAAACAGAACTCAAGGCGTTAAACAAAGTTATGTGAAATAACATTCCGTATGTTTTTACCGATAACTCGTCCTTCGATGTCATTGCCATCGAGCGCCATCCGCGGGTTACAGGAAGGTTCCTCATTTGATTATTATATTATGTGTAAATTTCTCTTATAGTAGGTTCTACTATTAATAATAATAATATATATACATAAACTAAGAATGTAAATCTGACGAGTCGGTACTTATTAAATTTTTGTTTAGGCATTAAAATAAGTAGAGATCGATTGTACGAGCTATATTACAAGAGATCACTAACAAATAGTGAATCATTTCATGCTTATGTATACATAAACTAAGAATGTAAATCTGACGAGTCGGTACTTATTAAATTTTTGTTTAGGCATTAAAATAAGTAGAGATCGATTGTACGAGCTATATTACAAGAGATCACTAACAAATAGTGAATCATTTCATGCTTATGTTAGAAATTATTCTAAACTTTTTAAACGTGTTTGTGTAGCAGCCAAAGCAACATTTTTAGGAAATAAAATTCTCAAGTCTAAAAATAAGACCAAAACACAGCAGTATCATCTAGTTTACCTAATGATACTGTGATTAAATATTTAAACTAGTTGATAAGACAAAGGAGCAGTGTAATATCACATTGTACTACCAAAATATTAATCGCTTCTCCGGCAAAATATTAGACATAGAATTACTTTTAAATAGAGAGAGACTAGATATATTATGTTTTACAGAAACATGGCTTAAACCTAATAAGATGCTATTTAATGTACCCCATTTTTCAGTAGCCAGTGTATTTAATAGAACAATCACTGTCGGTGGTGGTTGTATTGTATTATTCAAAAATCATTTAAAATATAAAGAGAGGAAAGATATATGTAGTCTCTCAATAGATCGCATTTGTGAAGTGGCTTGTGCAGAGATGGGTAAATTAATTATTATCTGTGTTTATAGACCTCCATCATCAAGTATTCATCAATTCTTACAAAAAATGGAGGAAATTCTAATAAAAATATCTAATAGTAATAAGCAAGTTTTAGTCTGTGGTGACTTTAATATAGATATTTTAAGTACGTCACCAGAGGTCACTATGTTCATATCGTTATTTAGGTCATTTAACCTGGATCCACTTTTTAATGCGCCAACTAGATGTACGTCTCAGACTGCATCTTGTATTGATAATATCTTTACTGATTTCAAGACCATTGGCGGTAGTATTATTACGGGGATACGGTCTGATCACAAAGGACTTCTTGTTAAAATAAATTGTGATAAACCCAGCAGTGTCTGTAAGAAAACAACTAGGCTTATATCCAAAAATAGACTAGGTCTTTTAAATCATAATATTGCTCAAAATTTATCTTTGAAGACTTTTATTAATCAAGATCCAGATAGTGACTATGACAGCTTATTTAATATCATAAGCACTGAATTTAGTAAACGTTGCCCAAGAAAAGTTATTAGTGTAAGGAAAAAAAAAAGTTTTAGTGAATGGGCAACTACAGGCATTAAAATAAGTAGAGATCGATTGTACGAGCTATATTACAAGAGATCACTAACAAATAGTGAATCATTTCATGCTTATGTTAGAAATTATTCTAAACTTTTTAAACGTGTTTGTGTAGCAGCCAAAGCAACATTTTTAGGAAATAAAATTCTCAAGTCTAAAAATAAGACCAAAACTGTCTGGCATATAATAAATAAAGAATTAGGAAAAAACAAAATAAATGATAACTCATTTAATCTAAGTGTCGACGGAGTACGTATTTCAAACAGTTCAGAGGTAGCAACTGTTTTCCAAGATTACTTCACTAATATACCTTCACAAATAACAAAGCGTATAACATCATCAGCCGAGGGCGCTGCCGCTCTTTTAAAAAATATAAGTGCACCTACAGATTCAAAATTTAAGTTCTCATTTATTAGTGCAGGTGAAATAATAAGGGCATTCAAACAATTAAATTTAAAAAACACCGAAGACATATGGGGAATGTCAGTAACAGTAATACAGTCCTTAATTGTCACTATTTCACCACATTTGGCTAATATATTTAATCAGTGTATAGCAAAAGGAACCTTCCCTAATTTAATGAAAATAAGCAAAGTGGTTCCTTTGTTTAAATCAGGCTGCAGAAGTAATCTTGGAAATTATAGACCTATTGATTTGATTTGTAAAAAAAATTTTTTACAGGTGTCTACGAATAAGTAATAAAATACACTTTAATCAATTTTTGAAATGTCTGTCCGTCTCAGTGCTAAAATACTGCGTTCATGACAAAACGTCTTGAAGAAAATATAATCATAAAACTTCGAGTAACATTTAGTTTTTGTTTCATGTTACACAATACGTATAATCAGCCAGTGAGGAACACCAATAAACACTCCGAAGGTACTGTAACTATTTATCCGGGCAGAGCTTCTCGCCTTACAATAACTTCCACAGAGGAGTGCGTGAAGATCAGCGACATCTTGCCCTTTATATGCCGAACTCCCACCAATGTAGTCTCACACCGGGGTGAATAATGAACAGCCGATAACTTCAACCAATAGCGTTCGAGGTCATTAGTAACACCCCCGATATAGTCAATAGCGCGGTATCGCAGGTCAATAGTGGTTCCCCGGGTGGCGTTGTAGCCTCGCCTCTCGGGTGTGTCATAGTGGTACCGGACGTAGTCATTAACATTCATTAAAGGGACTTCCGATCGGACCGTCGACTCGAACGGGTGTCCGTTTTGCTGCGCGCGCTAAGTTCGATTTTAATACACGTGATTTAGTGATGTCAGTTATTGTGTTGTTTCGATCCAGCACACCTGCGCTTCATAGGTGCAGCGCACCTGCGTTCTTTTTCTTGGAACTGAGTGAGACTTTTCCTTGTATTTATTTATTGCTTTATCTATTTCTTGGTATCTTTATTTATTTACTCATTTATTTATCTATTTATTTACGTATTTCTTTAATTCTTCAGTGATTTATTTTTAAATTTATTTTCTTTTTATTGTTTGTTTATTTAAGTAGTCTTATGTTATTTTTCCCCTGTCTCGCTCAGGTACTTATTTGCGTTGTTTTCCTATTTTGTTTAGTTTTAAACAGCTCCCTTTGATCCGGACTCAGGATAGTCCGTTAAATTCATTAAGGCGCGCCCCCCTGCCCCTATGGCAGGGAGGTTTCACATGTCTTCCCCCGACTCACTCCCCTCCTCAGGCCCCGGTATGGCCGCTGAACAAGAGATCAGTCTCTTAGAGACTGAGCTCATTAGCCTCCGCGGCTTCATAGCCGCTATCTGTCCTCGTCTCGAAGACGATTACGATGCGTACGCTGCAAAGCGTCGCACCGAGCTCCCTCATTCCTCAAAGCCCGCTCCCTCGATCTATGCCAAGATCGAGGCTTCCAACAACTTCCCAATCCCAGCCGATCGCGATAGCGATGACTCCGACTCCGACTCCGGCTCCGACATGGAGCAAGACCCTCCTGCTCAGCAGGATCCCCCTGCCGAGCAAGCCCCTCAGGCTGAGCAAGCCCCTGCTGCGGACGATGGCTTCACCACCGTCACGCACCGCAAACCGCGCAAGAACAAGAAGCGCCCGAACTCACCTTCCGATCCGGAGGACAAATCGCCCTCTAAAAAGATCGCAAACGTCGATGGCGCGAAAGTGCCAAAGGCGACACCAGCGCCCTCTAGACCCAACTCGCCCGCGGCTGCGGGTTCCGCAGTTTCGGACAAGAAGCCCCGCCCACCGCCCCCCGTTACGATCCAAGACAAAGCGTCTTGGGTTGAGATTTCTAGCCTGCTGGAAACGGCAGGTATCCCTTACACCTCCGCCGTGAATACCGCTGTAGGTATTCAGGTGAAGGTAGCCACGTCCACCGCCCATCGCAACCTCACTCGTTTCCTTCGGGACAACCAGTGGGGCTATTTCACGCACTCTCTCGAAGAGGAGCGTAAACTACGGGTTGTGATCCGTAGAGTCCCCTCAGAACTCCCGACTGACGACATTTCAGACGACCTCAAGGAACAGAAGATTCCTGTTCGCGAGGTTCATCGTATGCGCTCTCCGCGCACCAGGGCTCCATATGATATGGTTCTCGTTGTCCTCGATCGCACCCCTCAGGGGAAAGCGATTTTTAATCTTACATCCCTTTGCGGCCTCTCCGGCGTAACGCTAACACGCAGCGGAAGCTTTCAAGAGGAAAAAAACCGTTTTTAGATTTCGGCGGCGTCGCCGTAAAGTAAATTTAAATTCGATCTTATTAAATGCGTGTTGCGCCCGCGCTTTTGTAATCGATCCTTTTTAGCTCCCGCACACATCGCGGTTCTCAGTAATATTTCGAGCCTAGGTCGTCCCCGCGCGGAGCCCTCGTGATATTATTTTCGCGATACAGTGACTCACCTACATCACTTGAACACACATATGAGATCATCTCTCTCACACACGTGCACATACATACACATGGTGGGAGGGTTTTGTTTTTTTCCCTCAATGAACTGAATCGAATAGTTTTAGTTCGTTTCATTCCGATATACACGTATTTATTTGTGAATCATGCAATTTCGACTGTATGGTTCACAAATGTATATATGTATGAATAGCTTAGAATAGTTAGCTAGGTCAGACGCGACTTTTTCCAGGTAACATCCCAAGCCGAGGTGCGCATGCGCCCTTGTGTATGTTACCTAAAAACCAAATCGGCTGAGTGCCTTAAGCGCTCGCCTTAGTAGTCCGGTGAAGCTGTAAAGACCCTGCAGTGTCAATAGCGTAGTCAGTTCGAGGAAAAAAAAAAGAAAACATTCATTAAAATCGGTTCGGTCTATCAAAAGTTATTGTACTTTTGACGACGCGACTTAAGTACGAGCGAAAAGTAGATAATTAACAGAATTAAAATACTTTCAGACGACTTTATTAATCCCTATTTTTTTAACTAGTAATAAAATAAATATCAATTTACCAGTTTTTGCTAGCGTCTTCGCCCGCGTTAATGTATATTCCAGTTATGCTTCGAAAACATAAAATTTATTCTGGACAAAACTTAGTTCTTTTTTCTAACATTGTCTATGCAAAAAATCATATCATGAATAATTAGGACAGGAAAGTGTAACAACCAAATAAACGTACTCATCTGCGGGTTTTAATATCTAAAGGCAATATCTTTTATTGCCGTTTTATTTATTGTAATCCAGTACCCCGCGCCGGAGCGTCGACGGCCCGACGGATGAACCTACTAATTGCGTCGTCAGTCACGTCGGTACAGTAGATACAGGTGTTGGTGTGTCTGGATATTGCCACTATAGGAAAGTGTCAAAGTCAAAGACAAAGTCCCAAAACACATTACGGATTTACCGGATAGTGAGTTCAAGAACCATGTCAAGCGGGTTTTAATATCTAAAGGCTATTATAGGGACGATCAATATGTGACCGATTGTGACGCCTGTAAATGACGCCCCTCTCTGTGCATCCACTAATAACGAATGTAATTATTTATGTTTTGTAAAAATATATAACATGAAGAGATAAACCAGAGCGAGTTTCTTGCCGGTTCTTCTCGATGACTGGGTTGTTTTCCGATCACACTGGTAGCTTCGACGTTCATAACCGCCTTCTCAGGGCCTGAATCGAATAAAGGATAATTCAATTCAATTTGTATACAGGTCTATATTTCGTTCCAAAATAGACAGATAATCTATAACAATCATGATTGATACTACAAATGCGAATGTGAGTTTGTTTGTTTGTTACGCCTTAATTACTTATCCAATTGTCATGAAATTTTATACAGACATGTTTACTAGGACATAGAGTAGCTTTCATCCACATATACTCGTACTGTTCGCAAGGGATTAACCAGAGCGAGTTTCTTGCCGGTTCTTCTCGATGACTGGGTTGTTTTCCGATCACACTGGTAGCTTCGACGTTCATAACCGCCTTCTCAGGGCCTGAATCGAATAAAGGATAATTCAATTCAATTTGTATACAGGTCTATATTTCGTTCCAAAATAGACAGATAATCTATAACAATCATGATTGATACTACAAATGCGAATGTGAGTTTGTTTGTTTGTTACGCCTTAATTACTTATCCAATTGTCATGAAATTTTATACAGACATGTTTACTAGGACATAGAGTAGCTTTCATCCACATATACTCGTACTGTTCGCAAGGGATTGGACAATTTAACATTAATGCGAGTGAAGCGGAGGGTATATACTAGTTATTTTGTAAATAGTCTAAGTTAGTATATATATATATATATATATAGTATATATCTTTAAGAGGTTAATTTCTTAAACGAATTATTTTGTATGTGGTAGAGCCACGCTGAAGCTATTACTCGTTTCGGCATGAATGGGTCGGCTCGACCGGGGTAGTACCACTCGACCCACAGACACACTCACATGAAGTAACAATGCTTGCATTGTTGCGTTTCGTTCGGTCAATGAGAGCGCCAGAGGCCAACCTCCCCTTCCCCCTTCCTCCTCCCCCTCCCCCAAACGCAAGCCGGAAACGCACTTTCGCCTCCCCTGGTGTTGCTAGTGTCTATGGACGGCAGTGATCACTTTCCATCAGGTGACCCGTCTGTTCGTTAGCCCCCTATAATATATTTAAAAAAATTGGTTCTAAAATTTATATCACAAATTGGAGGTTACATTATATACATAATATTACAGGTATATTTCGTTCTTATTAAGTTTTGTAATTATCCCGTATAAAGTCGCAGTAAGTGGCTAGTAATTATTAAAAACATATTATCACAGACCGTTTTTTTTTCTAAATAACTACGCTTTTGACCTAGCAAGGTCTTAACAGCTAACCGAACTTGCATTGTGTTGACTAAAAAGCTAATAAACAACATACAAACCGACTGGTTAGTCGTCAGCAATATTTTTACAGTACAATCATTAGTCCATTCTCGTTCTAAATTAATTAAAAAAATAGGTGCTTAATATTTGACCTAATTATCTCGAGAAACGCAAAACTGATATACACTCAACATCAGCTGATTTACGCAAAAACGAACTGGTGTAATAATAAAGAAAGCAATGAATCACACCGTGCCACGTAGTCCCGCCTGCGTCCCCACTTCAACCCGCGCCCCGCTTCCCGTCGTTCGACCATGCGGCGTTCCGACGATAAGCACTTACGTAATGACTAACCTCGAAAGCGCCCCTTTAATTTTGTTCATTGGCCTAATTGTAATTTTTTTACGTTTAAAAATATCGTTTCCATACTTTTGAAAGTCTTGGAATACACTTTAACTATGGTTCTCTTTGTTGTTTATTAGTATTTGTTTTGATATTATTTATTTATATGTTAAATGTGACCATGAACTACCACAGGATTGAAGGATGTGACCCTTTAAATATTCACCTGGTATATTTAGACATTTAACACAGAACTGATTTATGCCCATAACAGAAACCACACAACCTCTCGCTTCAATAGTCTACAACTACTAGCTACAACAAATAAAACAAACAATGATATCTTATCTCTAAAACGTATCAGACGTTGCCTGCAAAACTCCGTATTTTTCTCGACTAGTCCCAAGCTGTCCGTATTGATAAATGAACACGAGATCTGTCTGCAATCGTGTTATACTTGAAGAAAATTGTCTGTGTGTTGAGAGAAAAAACCGCAGCTTTCCTTCCCCCTTGGAGCTTAGTGAGAAAATGTCAAATCGGAACTGTAATTTGTAACAAACGATTGTAGTTTATTTTTAGGTAGAAGTTAGGACACGTTAATTATGTTCGAGTGAATTAAAACTAAGGTTAACACTTGGCGTATTTAAAATTGTACACATAAGTATACAGCGCGTATTACTTTTCATAATTAAATCAAACGCTTTCTTTTGCAGTTAGATGTGGCTAGTTAATTCCGAGCAGAAGTGCAAAGTAACGTCTACTCTAATATTTTAGGTATTTATAATTTTTTTAGGTGGTCGAGCCAGTACCACACTCTTACAGAAAACCGACGTGAAGTAACAGTGTTTGCATTGTTGCATTTCGTTCGGTCAGTGGGAGCGCCGGATACCCACCTACCCTCCCCTCCCCTTATACACACAATAAAGCCCGTCATAGTGATTCGGTTCTGCGGGTCGCGTTTCAGGATCAGCTTGTGCATATCCAGCTACTCGCAGGCCGGTATGACATCGGCGATCAGCGATGAATAGTGTGTCACTTGGTGGTCGCTATTCTTTTTGGATTGTACTGTGCTTACCATCAGGCATAGTGCAGTCATTTTGCCGTGCTACAATTTAAAAGAACTCCCCCACCCCTCCTCCATCCCACTCCTCACCCCCTTCCCCAAGCACAGGCTGGCTAACGCACTTGCGACACTCCTCGTGTTGCAAGTGTCTATGGACGGTGGTGATCACTTAACATCATGTGACCCACCCATTAGCTTGCCTCCTATGATATAAATATATATAAAGAATATATATATTCGGTTATTCTTTTATATATCATTATTATTACATAGTATAAAACAAAGTCCTCCACCGCGTCTGTCTGTTGCCATAAACTCAAAAACTACTGAATGGGTTTTCATGCGGTTTTTACCAGTCGATACAGTGATTCATGAGGAAGGTTTTAGTATAAATTTGTTTTTTTTTTTATAGTCAAGGCGGGACAGCGTCTGCTGAGCTCGCTAGTGTAGATATTAAATGTGGAGACGAAAATAAATACTATATAGAAAACGCGTGGAAAACTGCGGAAAATTGTTATTTCATGGAAAAGTCGACTGTTACTAATAATTTCATATTGAATATTCCTGTTAAGCTTCCCAGAAATAATAGATACGTTCCATTTTACATTTTATATTCGTATACCAATTTAGGCTTTTACTCTCTGGTCAATAGAATATGTAGGTCACATTGCGTGCGACATTTTCTCAAATAAACGAAATATATTCAAAACAGCTGTAAAGACTTACGAGTCTTTTCATAAAATCTCTATTTCGGAACAATTAATAATATTTTTTTCTCTTTTTGCTACAATTCGTTAATTTTCATATTAAATAAATAAAAAAGCCTTTTATTTCATGCCACATATTTAGTTTATATATTATAAAAAAATTAAAATTTTTCTTTCGAATTTGATATAAGCAGTTCCTCATGCGAGGGTGAAGGCCTCCTCCAAACTACTCCAGCGGTCTCTATCTGTCGCTTCTGGTAGCCAATTTCTCCCTGCGATATATTTTATGGCATCTTCCGACCCTGCTTCAGGTCTTCCTCTTTTTCTAACACCTTTTGGATCTACCCATGTTGTTATCGGTTTCATCCATCTGTCATCACTCATTCTGGCAACATGTCCTGCCCATTGCCACTTCAGTTTTAAAGAATACGTAAGAGCATCGATCACAATTGCTTGGTTCCTTATTATGGTATGACGTATTTTTTGAATTCTCTTGATGTTAACAATACTTCTCTCTATACTCCGCTGACAAGATCTTATTTTGTTTTTTACGCGATGTTTATTTTTTTTCCACGTTTCACATGCGTATGTAATGGATGGGAATGAGCAAGAATCCATCACCCTTTTTAAAAAAATTAAAAGCATGGAACTTTTCATAATTTCTTTAAGTTCCAAAATGTTCTCCATGCGCCTGTAATTCTTCTTTTTACTTCTAATTCATTGTTTTCCTTAGTGAAGGAGATCTGTTTATTTATAAATATATATATAGAATATAGAAGAAGGAAGAAAAAATAAATTACATTTCACACCTGTTAAAACTATTTAATGTGATTGGGGTTTAAAATTGATAATAGTAGACACTTACTAACAGTTATGAGTCCAATGTCAACACAATAAACATAGTAAAGGATGCATGAAATAATTTTAACAGGGTGTGCAAAACCTGAATTTTATTTATAGCCGAGACTCAGCAAAGCTTGTACTTAAGTGAACATACTTCATATGATTCTATCCAACAGTAAAATTAATTTACCTACAAAATTTTGCCATCGTTCCTCTGTTATCTGTAACCAAAAGCGAGATATCCACTTTTTTTTTATAGTCGCACGGCAAAATGACTGCACTGTGTTTGATGTTAAGCACAGTACAATCCGAAAACAATGGTGACCACAGAGTGAAACACTATCCATCGCCGGTGGCCGCTGTCATGCCGGTCTGAGAAAGGCTGGATATGCACAGGCTGATACCGAAACGCGACCTGCAAAAGCGAATCACTATGACGGGCTTATTCACCATATACATTGTGGTTGCGACCCAGTCAGGCTGTAAAACCCTACAGCCCCGCTTTCGCCATTGCCTCGTTCGTTATTCAGCGGGGTTCACCACGTGCAGGTGAGGTTGGCTTGGATGTCTCAAGTCTTAGATTTTATTTGCCACCCCTTACACCCCAAACTTCTATTTTCTGTTTTGTTCTGACGTGTGGCAATATGTTTGCTAAAGCTGCCTAAAAGCACTATTTAGATAATCAAAAATTTAAAAATTATGATACTGGATACTATTATTAAATAGAATGGTAGCCAATTCAATACACAACAACAATTATTAGGACTGTGTCCATTGATATATAAAAACCCAAGATGCACAGTCTCGAATAAAAATAAACGCTGAAAACCGGCCCTAAAAAACTCACCTAAGTAGTCATGGTTATACTAAAACTTATGTTTTTGCAAATTCAACCTTATGCGAATTGTTTAAAGCAGTGTACAAAAAGTCCAAAGAGGCGAGTGACGAGAGACTATATGAAATGATTTCTCAATTGTGCGCTCATTTTATGTGGACGGGTTTGTGACGTTGACTGTACATCTTGGGTTTTTATATATTCATGACTGTGTGTGAGTTAGTGTGTGTAAATTGTTTAAGTGTAAACTGGTTGCAATATATTGATAATTGTTGTCGCTAAAACGCTGCCTAATCCTTTTGAGATATGACAAAACGATGAAAATAATAAACAACTCAGACGAAGTCGCGGGAATCTGCTAGTATAATATAAAATGGGATTGTGACTAAGGTTATATGTAAACTAAACGACTAAATAACCAGATAATCAAATAAACTAAACTAACTAAATCCTATAAATTAACAACCATGTTCGGTTCGACAAATTTTCGACCCGTGTATCCTGACCAAATCGCTCGTTCCTACTATAAAATTTAAACTTACTACCTTAATGTGGCTTTGGTTTGACACCGACTGCGCAAGTGCAAGCTTACCATCCGATTTATAACTACAAGTAAGGTTTCCTGCTATAAATAATATTGATTAATGTTTCGAACGACTATTTAACTTGCTATTGTGCTGTGAATTATTACGTAAATCTTATTACTTCGACTTACTATTTGCCGAATTGCTCTGCTGATACTGGAAAAATCATAATCAACGAATTAAGACAAGGAGAATTCATACTAGTATTATAATGCTGGAGGATTTGTTTGTTTGTACGGTTGAACGCGCTCATCTCAAGAACTACTGGAAAATTCTTTCAATGTTAGATAGCTCATTTATCGAGGAAGGCTATTTCCCTATTTTACTTTTCTTTTGAGAGCTTCTGCTGCGTGTTAGCATTAGCCTACACTACCTATTCCACACGAAGCAATTCGCGTGCGGAAGCTAGTACTGTATATCCTTATACCCTCTCTTCCTATATCCCTTCACTATACTATACAACCCTAATTCAAAATAATCAAAAACAGACACTAAGGAGGTGTAAGGGTATCAAATAACATCTGAGACTTGAGATATCCAAGCCAACCTCATCTGAACGTGGTGCACCCTGCTGAATAACGAACGAAGCAATGGCAAAAGCGGAGGGTTTTACAGCCTGACTGGGTCGCACCAACATGTATATGGCGAAAGAGCCCGTCATAGTGATTCGCTTCTGCGGGTCGCATTTCGGGATCAGCCTGTGCATATCCAGCTTTTTGAAGGCCGGCATGACAGCGGCGACCGGCGATGGATAGTGTGTCACTCGGTGGTCGTCATTGATTTTGGATTGTACTGTGCTTACCATTAGGCACAGTGCAGTCACTTTGCCGTGAAAAAAAAAGAAAAACACTAGCTCGATGACGTCCCGAGCACATAACAAATCCAACAAAATCCAATATGACCTCAATCATTGTTACCACGTTACTAGTTTCGTAGTTATAATTACTTATTGAAATCTGACGGTATTTTGTAATTTACGAAAGTCTAATCGAATATAACTAGTACGAATAATCGCTTTCACTTCAAGAAGTCTCTCGTTAGGTTTGAATTAATCTTGTAGGATGAAAACCGTTAAAAAGCTATCAGAGTAATCCCATCTATGATCTATATTTGGATGCCAACATGATGTTGACACGATATTTACTTCATCGGTTTTTACTGAATTTATTTATGTAAATATTACGATCAATTTTTTGGGCATGTATTAAAAAGAAACTATTTTACAAAACATGTCATTTTCTATAACATATTCAAAACATGAGCGTATAAAATAGCAAATTGAAGATCCTCCACGGGTCCCGTCGGATATAAATCATTTGTATCCACTATTGGGAGTTGAGCCGTACAACCCATGTCACACCGCACGCCAACATATTGCAGAGTCCTTTTTGTCCAAGATTATGGAAGCAAATCGCTTTGCCGGGAGATTTCTGTGCATGATTTCTCCCGGGATGTCAGACTGTAGTGCTAGACTTATTAAAATGTAAACATAGTACTTGAATGAATATAGCGCTTTTGTTTTTCTGTTACTGCACCTTGGAGACAACAACAAATGGCGCAAATGTACATATGTATGCTTTAATATTAACAACTTCAGGAGGACAATTGTATACATGGTTATTTTATTCTATACTAAACATACTTTGATCCATCTTTATTGCCTCTTTCGCTTATGTTAATTTCTAAAAGCCTACATTTTAATAACCTTACTCGGGCCTTAAATGCGTAGCAATAATGTGAACACTGTATTTATCTAACGAAGGTACTTTGTACAAAGACAGATCAGATCACTTTAACAATTATTGTAACATGTAACTGCACAAAAAAGGTCTGGCATTAAGTTTATTGCTTTTATAGTGAATCTCAATTCTCTTCCACTGCTTCTATCCTATACTGGGAAATTGTACTATGAGAATATACATAATTGTAAAGAATAAATTGACCATAATTGACAGTGGCAAAATAGATGAGTCTAAGATAGCACCACCGCGTAACAGAGGGGAGGCCTTCGGTCCGAGGAGACGACTTTTTGGCTACAAAGCTGGACCAAGAGAAGAAGGAGCTGGACACCTGAATCTTCAATTGCACTACTTCCCTAGATAGGTAGACAGCTTGACCGGGCTATCTTGGTGCTTGCCTTGCTCGATTTCGTGACACTTTATTACCGTGCCTGACAGTATCTCGTAGGTTTTTTAGTCTTGAGTCTGATACCCAACCGCTCTCAAGAATTATGGGTGTTCAATATAGGATTGTATCCCATATTTAAAAAAATTATAACACCACGTTGTTGCGGTGAAATAGTCAAGCAACTCCGCACGATTATATAAAAGCGGTAGATAGTACAACGTTCTGTTTTAGTGAGAAAGATTCTCATATAACTCTTCTCCCCCGGGTGGTTAAGTACCTATGCAAGATTTTCTCACGTTAATAAAGAATGTCAAGCTCTCAACGCCACACTTATGAGGTTATTACAGCTAATACTTCTGTGTTTTAGATAGAAGAATGAGATTGGCAATATATTACGAATAAAATAGTGTAGGTACTAGCTGTTCTTATTTTTTAGGTATAGCTCAGAGTGAAACAAATACAAAGTTACAACAAAACCATGATACGACCCTAATCAAAATTTTTACAACAAACTATTTAATTAAAATCTAAACAGGTGAATCTGTAAAGCGTTCAGTTTAACGAAAGCAATTAAAACTTACCACTTTGTTTCGTATCTCACCATCGACCGTATCAAAAGCCACTGTTTTCGAAGTGAATTCGCTAGATATTTTAACAGTACGAATAAATTACTTTTATCTATATTTTAAAACCATAGGAATGAATAATAGTAGTTTACTGCATTTTATGATTTCAAGTATTTGAAGACAATGAATGACATGGTGAACGTATGTATGTATCAATGTATGGATCGAGTGTTGGGCTACCAAAGAGATGGATGAAAGAAGATTACATATGGCCGAGATGCGAACGCTAAGACAATTGTGTTGAGTAATAAAGTAAGGAATGTGTTTACCAAACTTTGAACAACACCAGGGGAGTTGCCAGTGCCTTGCCAGTCTGTGTTTGGGGGGCGAGGTGTTGGGGGAAGTGGGGAGGAGGAGGAAGCGGAGGGGGGGCTCCGTCGCTCTCACTCTATGCAAGCACTTTTACTTCACATCGGTTTTCTGTGAGAGGGTGGTAGTCCCCCGGGCGAGCCGAGCCATTCATGCTGAAACCAGTAACAGCTTCAGCGTGGCTCTACCACCTTCTAAGAAAGTTGAGAAACAAAAGGTGATCATGGTATGAAGAGATGAAAGTTATGTAACTTGAAAAGTTTTAAGGATAGAAATGAATGAATACAGAATTAGAGGAAGACCTAAGAAGATATGGATAGATTATGTGAAGAACCATATGTATGTAGAAGGTGTGAATACTGTGATGACATCTGACAGAGGAAAGTGGAAGGGAAAACATGTAGTGCCAAACCAGTAGGTTTCATGATAGGTTTTAAATTTGATGGCAGCTATACATTATACTACAGTTTTGTTACGATAGTCATCTCTTACATTAAGTTCAAGTTCATCGTTAGGTTCGAACTCAATTAGTTTTAAGCTGCCTCTGAGCATTTCACTATTAATCACACCAATGAAACATCACTAGCAATCATTATATGGCGAACTTGGTACAGTAAAATTGATTCTATATAACAAAACTAAGAATATACATTTGAGTATTACACCACAGTTTTGTTACGATGATCATCTCTTACATTAAGTTCAAGTTCATCGTTAGGTTCGAACTCAATTAGTTTTAAGCTGCCTCTGAGCATTTCACTATTAATCACACCAATGAAACATCACTAGCAATCATTATATGGCGAACTTGGTACAGTAAAATTGATTCTATATAACAAAACTAAGAATATACATTTGAGTATTACACCACAGTTTTGTTACGATGATCATCTCTTACATTAAGTTCAAGTTCATCGTTAGGTTCGAACTCATTAGTTTTAGGCTGCCTCTGAGCATTTCACTATTAATCACACCAATGAGACATCAGTAGTAATCATTATATGGCGAACTTGGTACAGTAAAATTGATTGAAGTTTAGGTCTAAGATTAAAACTTATGGTATAAGAAAAATAAACGAAGAATAAATTCTACACCGTTACAAACTTTATTATTTTTTATTTAATATTGAAACATTTTTACAGAATCCCTGGAATATAACTTTGTCGGTAGAAACGTGGCCCGATCGTGACGTCACCTAAAAAAGGAATATTCATATTAAATTTTCGGACCTTTTTATTAGCTTTGATCTAAACCTTACGTAGTTAGCTTTATTAAATTTGTATGAGGGTTTTAGCTTTTAAATAATTCTTTTGATTTTTACTTCAATTTGCTAATGGCATGGTCAATACGACTCGCGATCTTTCAACTTAAATAATATAGAATCCCTTCTGGTTTATATGTGTATGAATGTATAAATCAGATTTCAAGTGTTCGTACAAACCGTTGTTAATTTACTCAGGAGCTCTATCAAATAAAATATATAATAGAATGAAAATGCTGTTACTAATTAGGTTCAAATATAATTCAAATAAAAAAATAGGCCCTAATGAGGCACTTATCGACGTCAAAGACTACTACCGGTTCGGAAAACAACCCAGTCGTCGAGAAGAACCGGCAAGAAACTCTATCGGGTACATTTTTTTAACATATATTTCCAATACATCATACAATAGCTTTTAGTGGATGTACAGAGAGCTACACTGTATAATAGCCTTTCCACACTAAAACCCGTTTGACATGGTGCTTAAATTTACAGTCCGGCAAATCGGTAACATGTTTTGGGACTTTAATATAAAACCTAACACTATTACCTAAGAAACTATTACTGGTTTTGCTAAGTCTGAAACATGGGACGACCAGTTTGATACAGTTTCTAATATTTAAATCATGCCGGTCCTTTACAAAAGGCAGGTTTTCAAAGTTTTTACGGACATACATTAAATTATCAAGAATGTATTGGGAGGATTGGGAGGAGTTAGGATACCGCTGACAGTTTAACCCAGTATTACAGAAACCGAGCAAAGACTAGTAAATGTAATAATGATAATTTATTATTATTACTCAGTAAATAATACATCAAATTTCAGTTCAATTAAATAATCGTAGTGACCTAGTGGTTTGACCGGTGGAATACCAATCCGATGTCCGCAAGTTCGAACCCTGGCATGTACCTTTAATTCGTGTACATTTACTGATTTCAATTTTTTTTTATTGTAGCACGGCAGAATATCTGCACTATGCCTGACGGTAGGCACATTACAATCTAAAAACAATGGCGATCACCGAGTGATACGCTATCCATCGCCGCTCGCCGCTGTCATGCCGACTTGCGAACAGCTGGATATGCATAGGCTGATCCCGAAACGCGACCCGCAGAAGCGAATCACTATGACGGGGTTTTTCATCATATACATGGTGGTTGCGACCCAGTCAGGCTGTAAAATCATACCACTCCGCTTTCGCCATTGCCTCCTTCGTTATTCAGAAGGGTGTACCACGTGCAGGTGAGGTTGGCTTGGGTGTCTCAAGTCTTATGATATTATTCGACACCCCTTACACCCCAAAATTTGTAACACTATCCGGCTGACGGTGAAGAAAAACATCGTGACGAAACCTGAACCTGAGACATGTTATTGCAGTACTATAGTAATAGTAGTAAGTAGGAAAAATATAAAACTGTTGATTTCTCAAATATTTAAATCGCCAATACGTCGTGGGATTGCGTGTTGATGCCCGTACGGCTATACCTTCTTTCGGGAAGAGGCCTATGACTCTATATTGGGTCTCTTACAGTCTAATGATTATGATGAATGTATGTATACCTGTAATATGGCCCGTAACAGATTTTGTCCATTCGCCACGTTGGAAATTTTCTTTCTTTCACTATTTTCACATTAGCCGCCTTTCTGGAACTGTCACAATGGGAATGAGATCAACATTTTTAATTAGATTGCATTTTAAACTAACTTTTACCCACGGTTTCGGTCACGTTAATGTAGCACTGATCTATCCTTCGGAAACAGCATATTTTTTCGAAATGTAAATCCATATCCTTTATAAAATAATAAACAACAACGTTAAGGCGTGAAAGCATAACAAACTAATAAACAACCTCACTTTTGCATTCATATTATTAGTATGGATAATATGGATGTACATATGATTAACAAGTAAGAACCGTGTAATTCAAAACAACCGCGAGCATCGAGTTACCTACAGTTCATCGATGGTAGTCACTGTCAAGCAGGCTTGCAAGCTCCGCTGCCAACCCCTAGTGGATATATATAATCGATGGTATAGAAAAAAGTAACTGTTTCCAATTTTTCCGACACTAAAACCCATAAACAGACACTAAATATAACAAAGTCGAGGCAGTCGTAAGGTCTTCCGACACCAGTGAAAACTTAAAACAATGGAATAACTCTGTTCTGTTTTGAATTATTGAATCAATTATAGTCTGGTAGAGCCACACTGTAGCTATTACTAGTTTCAGCACGAATGGGTCGGCTCGCCCGGGGTAGTACCACCCTCTCGCAGAAAACCGACGTGAAGTAACAATGCTTGCACTGTTGCGTTTCGTTCGGTCAATGAGAGCGCCGGAGGCCCCCTTCCCTTCCCCCATTCCCTATCCCTTTAACCCCTCCCCCACACACAGTAGTGATCACTTAACATCGGTTGATCCACCTGTTCGTTTGCCTCCTTATGGTATATAAAAAAAAAGTCTGAGTTATTTCAATTTCGTAATTCTTCAATTGAAAATATTAACTTTAGTCTAGTTTTTACATCTATTGGCACTCTGAACAATAGTTATATACATTTCTACATAATATATCAATTAATTATACATGATGGACTGCACAAGCTATTGAGCTTGTACAAGCTAATACAAAATATCAATATTACATGTACACAGGCCGCTTTGACACTACGCGTTACAAGTCTGGCGCAATACATCACGAGCACGTCGACGCAAACCTATAAGTTTTCTCCTACCAAAATCAGTTCAACGCGGCTATAGAAAAACAGAATAGAAAATCGTATGAACTGTTTTATCTTGCCTGTTCATATTAAGCATATTTTATTGCCTAATTATCAAGGCAGTCCAAGGTGTACGTCAGGGAAATCCAATATCACCCAAATTATTCTCAGCTCTTCTGAAGACGATATTTAGAAATTTAAATTGGACCCAATGCGGACTTTATATAAATGGCGAAAAATTAAGCCACTTGCGATTTGCCGATAATTAATATAATAAAATATATTATTAGGTAGCGCAAATATCAATATTTTTTATTTAATTTGGTTAATTTAATAATTCAGTTATTTTTCGCTTTTTAGTGCCTTATTAGTTTTTCACGTCGAAGGCGGTTTATTTTTTTTGTAAAAAAAAAATATTTTATTTATTATCAAGGCAGTATATTTACCATGAAACTACAACCGTTTATCCGTTATCATATAAATTGTAGACTGGAGAATAGGCTAAGCGTGATCCAAATAATAGCACGAGTTGGCTGTGTCGTATGGCAGAAGATTTCTAGAATCAACGTGTATTACAGTAACGAAGTACTTCGCTATGCGGCTCACTGGCATAGCAGACTCTCTACGTAACTTCGTGCTTTATAGAAAATTTATTTGCTAACCTAACTGCCTAGATCGTAGTTTAACGCTTTACCAACTGAACCTGATGGAAAACGACTGTCACGCCTAGTCATTGCTAATCGCAAAATAAATTGAATAATATGTACTTACTAATTCGCTATCTAACATTGACAAACGTGTCCACAAACAACTTAAAGCGCTTTATTCACCTCAGGCAAATAAAGACGGCATGTAAATAAAATCCGTGCTAAGTCTCCTCTCGGGTTTCCCTTTTAATCTCTTAATTAGGTGGAATCTTTTCGGATAAAGAAAACAACCGTTTAAAATCTAATCCCCTCATTATTTCTATTCCAGTTCTTCGCTGTGGATTAATATTTGCTACTCACTTGTTTCCATGATAGCCTTTTTCGGCCTTCGTTTGCATAAAACACCTCGATTTAGTACCGAAGGTGCTGAATTTCTTTTTCCTGCTTAAAATAAAACGATTTATGTAAATGCAAATCTTAAGTATAGCTTATTTTTTAAATATAATTCCACACTACACTCGTACAAGATTTTTGGAACCATGTAGATACAAGCGTTAAAGGTTTTTTTTTTTAATAAGAGTCGAACAATCACCATGGCATGCAATTATCGCTGTAGAAATAAAAGTCTGGGTATTACAATTTATGTACCCACTAGCTTTTTCCCGCGTCTTCGCTCGCATTAATGTAAAATTAACCTATACCTTAGGTAATATTACTATTTTTTTCGAAAGAAAGATATCCTATGTTCTTACCTTGATAGTGTATACTCGTATGCAATATTTTAAGACGATCGGTTATACAGTTAGAGCGTGATAAGATAACAAAGAAAAACCAACTCACAGTCACATTTATTAGTTAGAGCATACATTTTTCTAATTAAATAAATAACCCAAGTTTATAGCTTTCCATATCGTAAAATAAAGTGTGTATATACTTATGTACACGCGTTAGAAGTTATACTTCATTGGCATAACAAGATCAAAAACTTTTCAAAAATTTTACCTTTCGCCATATTCTACGTTTGTAGAAAAAACGACACTAACAATAGAAAATGTTGACTATAGCTAACTCCAGGGTGTCGGTTTTTCGTAACGGTGTGCGCGCGCATCGTAAAAATTTACTCTCATTATTTTTCTCTAAGGCGTCAAAAGAAGTATAACTTCAATAAATGATTTGTAGCTAACTATCGCCTGTAATATATATATCTATATAGTTGTACCAAAATTGTAAATTTCAGCGACGGCTCTTAGCTCATACCCAGACTCTGAAACATTGCAAATTGGCGACAATACTAAGGGGGTCTCTAGAACTCTCCTATCGTTTCGTATAGACCTATGGAAGAGCTGAAGAGCTGTTTGACTTCATTCCATCTTCTCCTTTCCACTATAGAACTACACGGGCGGGTACGCGTCTCCACAGTTTCACAGTAGCAACCATCCCGGCAAGAACGAAGAAGTTCGAAAGCTCTTATTTTTGTCGTACTGTGAAGATGTGGAATCGTCTCTCAGCCAGTGTGTTTCCTTTCTCTTACGACATGGGTTCCTTCAAACGAGGCGTGAAGAAGCACTTTTGCAGGTCGGCATGATAGCGATGACTGCCATTGCTATTTAACACTGACAGTCGCCGTTATTTATAGACTGTACTGTATTTTCCATCAGGTACAGTGCAGTCATTTTGCTGAACCAGTTAAAAAAAAATGGAATAGGTTACCCAGCAAGGCTTTCGCTCAGGGCTGTGAGATTGTTTAAAAAACGCTCTAGAAAAGTTCACCTATATAGCAGCTGGTGTTGTTGCACGCGTTGCATCTCTGATGTTGTAGTTGTTCAAATGTATAATCAAACAAATTAATCATACAGTATAGATGGTAACATAATGAAACCTAAAATGAGAATTCTTTCACATATAATTAATGAATCCCATTGTTCATCTTGTCTTTTTCGCCTTTGACCATCATCTCATCTGATATTTATTTTTTTATGCCATAACAGGCAAAGGAGCTGATGGGTAACGTGATGTTAAGTGATCACTACCGTCCATAGACACTAACAACACCAGAGGAGTTGAAAATACGTTGCCAGCCTGTGTTTAGGGTTATGGGAGGAAGGGGGAGAGGAGAGCGGAGGGGAGGGTATGTGGGCCTCCGGCGCTCTCACTGGCCGAACGAAACGCAACAATGTAAGCGTCGGTTTTCTGTGGGTTGGATGGTAGTACCCCGGACGCGTCGACCCATTCATGCTGAGACCAGTACTTCAGCGTGCCTCTACCACCTAACGCCAATGGAACGGAACACACCAACTGGTCCTTGGCGACAGATATTCATTTGAAGGGTGGTATCTAACCAGGTGGCTTTAGAAAAAGCCCTCTACCACCATGCAAAGATTTTGTACTTAAGGATGTTATATCTGTAGAATAATAATGAAAAACACTGTTTTTTTATTGTAGCTCGGCAAAATGACTGTACTGTGTCTGATGGTAAGCACAGTACAATCCAAAAACAATGGCGACCACCGAGAGACATACTATCTATCGCCGGTCGCCGCTGTCATGCCGGTCTGTATATCTCTTCACTTTGCGCTTGAAGGACCCCATGTCATAGGAAAATTTATTATAAAAACAAAAAGGAACACGGGTATAACACGAATTTTAATAAGCAGTGTTTAAAGTTTCAAATCTAGTCTAAGTCATGTTTAAAATACTTTATTACAAAACCGTGTCCAAGCGGTCTCTAACTAAACATCAGATTTTTTATGCAAGCAACTTTGAACAAAATTCGTCCAATTCGATCTTATCATTCAAAAACATTCCATTACATACAGATATATTGCAAACAATTTTAATTTATGAATAATATTTTTGTTCAGATCTTCATTAAGAAAATGTATTTATAATACGTTAAATTGCTTATCATTATTGTGATATTTTAGTTAAAAGAAAATTATGTATAAAGTAAATAAAATAAGCAATTTGTAAAATCTATATATTACGTCAAAGTGCGTAAGGTGGAACGACAGAATAATGACAGATTAAATACACTGTCAGATGTCAATAGGTACTTATGATTTACTTGTGAATGTCTAAAATTATTGAATTTATATACTTCTTCCAAGTTAATTATACCCGCGAAACCCATAATTTACTATGACACTTCTTTTGCGAGCAAATAGAGGTACTGTTAATTACAACAATAGAATAATAACTGTAACTTAGGTTAGTGATCAAACTTTAACGCATTTAACTTTTTTTTAATAACACGGAATATCTTTACTATCAACTAAACATATTCCTTCACCGTAAGCTTTTAAATCAATTATAATGTTAAAAACCATGTTTTCCGGCGTAATTTCTGAGGATGCAACCATTGAACGGTCTATTCGTAGTTCAGAAACTATTACGCTTTAAACACCAACATGTAACTAATCCAAACAATTAAAGAACTGGAAACTCGCCAAGAGGTAGTAGAAACGAAATAACGATATCTTAAAACAGCGCAACAAAGCTATACCGGTATATATAATCCATTCCTAATTAGAGTTTCCGCGCGGTTTCAGTTTTAGGTTAGATCTAAATCCGATGGGATTTTACTGGCTTCGTGTCGCGCCTATCTTAATAATATAGTATGGTGGATGGATTATCGTTCTAATGCCCGGTTTCTGAGGTACTCGGGTAAACTATCATTAGTTATTGACTCAATAAAGTTATCCATAAGGTAAACTGTCAATGCGTTTCTGAGTACACGAGTTGTTAAATAGCTATGAATTCCATAACTAGTTCTTTGATGTTCACTAGATGGCTCTTTTTAGAATAAGAGTGTAAAAAAATTGGTTTTATTATTTTAATTCTTAACTTATAGTGATAATATTATAATTAAAAAATACTTTGGAGATTAGTAGATAGTTTAATTTTATGTTATAACTATTTACTTACAAATTTAATTATTTTAAATACAAAATTTTTCAATTCGTTAATGATTGTGTGTTCAGAAACCCAATTTAGTCAGTTATCGAACCAATAATGCTATTGAACAGATAAATGTGACTCAGAAATCGGACATAAATAGGCATATCTAAGCGCCTCATATTCAATCAAAGACACTAGAGTATACAGAACAACGAAAATGACGACGCTTACATAAGATATATATGCTCATTTTAATAATTAAAAACCGAAAAGAATATATATTTTTGCACATAATGTATTACTTACTTTTGTGGATAATGTATTGTGACTCCGTTCGGTGTGATTTTCTTCTTACATGGACCATTATTACCGCAGGGACATCCCTTCATAGGCTTTGTGCTAGCTCGGTAAGCTGGGATGGCTATTATTCTGAGAAAAGTCATAGGCATTTGTATATATCTATCTTATTAAACTTAATTTGTAATTTTTTTAAACATATTTAAGTAACTCCGGTGCTCTCACTGACCGAACGAAACGCAGCAATGCAATCATTGTTAGTTCACGTCGGTGTATCTGTGGGTCGGGTGGTACTACCCCGGACGAGCCGACCCATTCATGCTGAAACCAGTAATAGCTTCAGCGTGGCTCTACCACCATAACTCTGTGTTAGCTCCAGCCCAAAGTAACTATACCACGGGGACGAAGTCGCGGGCAGAAGTTAGTTTATAAATAATATATTACATGAAAATTTATCTCGAATATGAATTAAACCGATCCACCTTAACCTATCTAAGGATATCCTCTCTAAAACCAATCGGTACTACTGCCATTACTGCTTTTGCATCAAAACTTCACAATATTACTTACATGTAAACTTTCTGACTTTTGAACTTAGGCACTAACTTGGCATAAGTTTATACGCAACATAATTTATACCGAACGGTGCTTTATATAACTTAGGTAACTCTCTGCTTAGGCCTTTGGCTACTCATGCATACATTTACGGAAATGGAAAATACGTACTCTTTTTTCCGAAAAACTTTCCATTTCGGTTTCTCAGTAATAACGTAGCGTATGTTGGATAAACTGCAACAAAATAAATTAATGGATTAGGATTTATAACATTCACAGGTTATACTCGGTTTCTGAGGTAGTTTATCCGTTTAATAGTGTTATCGGTTCGATAACTTGACAAATTGATGAGTTTCCTGCTGAAGTTTTTTCCTGGAGACTACAGTATGGGGAATATAAGGGGAAAATAAATAGATTACTCAAGGGTCGACAACGCGCATGTAGCGCTTCTGATGTTACAGGCGTCCATAGGCTGCGGTTACCGCTTTACATCAGGCGGCCCGCATGCTTGTTTGCTACCGTCGTGGTATAAAAAAAAAATGCGTTTCTGAACAGACAATCATACAATAAATGTCAGTAAAACTCGAAGGGATATTGACAATTTATCTTATGGATAACTTTGTTAAGACAATAACTATTGGTAGTTTAACCGAGTATCTCAGAAACCGGGCATAGAGCTGGTTTTCAAAATTTTAAGCCTCCTAATTTTATGAAATGACTGTGTCCGTGACTTCGTCCCTGCAACCTTATGTAAAAAACAGTGACTAATCAAGTCATCTGAATGTATTAAGCCCATTTAATTACCTACTTTTATCTCGTAATTAAGTCGCGTCACCATTAAAACTAGAATAACTTTTGATAGATGGAACGATGTGCTTTATAATTTTGAGGTTTTATCGTCAACTCAGTACTTAAGCAGTGATGCGTGTTAGTTTAGGTTAGACTTGCGAAAAAGATTAACGCGAGTCGGCCATGGTAGCGGTCGGCGAGCACGGTTCATTTTTTTTTATTTTTTTTTTATTCTAGCACGGCAAAATGACACACTAGTCATCGCCGGTCGCCGCTGTCATGCCAGCCTGCGATAAGCTGGATATGCACAGGTTGATCCCGAAACGTAACCCGCAGAGTTATATTTTCGCCATATACATGGCGGTTGCGACCCAGTCAGGCTGTAAAACCCTACCACCTCGTAAATTAATAGATTACTTACTTTATGAATTCTATTGACACGTTGCCATTTAAAAAAAATTAGCATGCGAGTACAAACCAATAATTATTATATGCTAAATTATACAATAAAGTATAGTCAAGTTACGAGAATCTTTCCAATTACTGCGGAGATTCCTTCACAACAAGTAACTATTGTTATCATTCTTGAGCCGGGATTCGCGAGATTGTGTTTGCTTTTAATAAATTGAAAAACTGCGCGTTCCTTTTCCTTCTCCAGTTTTTTCCTTGTATATTTTACCATCCCTTGTACTGCTCAATTGAAGAAGAAGCAATTGCAGAAGCGAATCACTATGACGGGTTTTTTCGCCATTTACATGGTGGTTGCGACCCAGTCAGGCTGTAAAGGCTACCACCCCGCTTTCGCCATTGTCTCGTTCGTTATTCAGCAGGGTGCACCACGTGCAGGTGAGGTTGGCTTGGGTGTCTCACGTATTAAATGTTATATACATGTATATATATATAATACCTTTTATTATTTATATAGATTTATTTATTTTAGGATTGTCAACATGACAATACATTAGTATATAAAAAAAAAGTAGAACTATTATAACACATTATAAATGTAGTCATATTTACAGACAACCACGGCATGCTCCAACAATAAATTAAATATTAATAAAACAAAAGATTAAACTATTTTACATATTTAAAAAAAAAAATTACATGATAATACAAAAACGAGAAGATTGGAACAGAAAGAGAAATATAGGAAATACTGAAAAAAAAAAAAATAATTATAACTGTGTCTTGTGAAGAGACTTATATGTCTCTATCGTTGTTTTGAAATGATTTCGTTTAGTTGAGAAAATGTCGCATGTTTTATGGAGTGAGTTATATGACCTAGATATTCTGTTGACTGGAGAGTAAAAGCCTAAATTAGTACATGAATGAGAAATATAAAATGGAACGTATAATGATAAATATTAATACGTGAAGCGAAAACTTTGTACCCCTTTTTAAACGAATTCCACCAACAGATGAACATGAAATTTGGCATAGTTAAAGTTTATATGGAGTAGAAGTACACAAAGATATTTTTTATATAAAATACATTAAAAGACATTAAATTAATTAAAATATACATTACTCACATTATTACTTGAATGAAACACAACATATACACACACATAAATGAAAAAGACGTTTCACCATCCATCATTTTACTCTGCCAATTACCTTTTTTCATCCTACATTCAATATTTTTAACATGACCTACGTTCCATAGTTTCCAAGCCCTTTGAAATTAACTGGTCAAAGTGTAGGTTAATTTTATAATAATATAATATGTAAATTCATAATATACATTAACAATTAATTGATAAATAATTTATCTTTAGTAAATTTATGAAATCACTGAAATAATTATTATTCTCTTTGGTCTTATTGAATGTTAAAATGAATTGTGGTCGAATTACGATCACTACATGACCACTAGTAAAAATATAATTGAACATATAAAAGCGTGATATACAGTCGAATGGAATAAAATGAATTTATTATATCTATCATATAAAATAGTACATCTATTAAAAAAAAGCGCCTTACTTCAGTAAATCATCGAATTTCGACCACTAGTATAAATAAATTACCCCATGCATTGCCATTAAAATCATACCCTACCTGGAGTTACTGGTGGCTTCGTCAATTTTTTTCTTTCCCTTGAGAGGTTTACTATTTAAAAGTCCCATTCTTGAAGTGTGTCGCTATTGAGGAAAATCTCTTAAAGTGTTTTAAGCGTTTGTTTCTCATTGAAGCCACTAGCATATCAGAGTATTGAAAACATACTGTTAGTTTATAATGTACAAATGTTTTTGTGTTAAATTCACATTTTACGTTTTAATGTCATCATGTGACAGCTTGGATGAAGCTGTAAGTTCTATGACAGTGTTTTCTACACTTGACATTTAAAGAAAGAAGTCTAGTGAATGAAGGTTTTTTAAATTCTCATATATATACTTTTACAGATTTCCCACTACTAGATAACTGCCAATTTGAAGACTAACCTCTCTATATTTTCCTATCTATCTTTCAGTCGCTACATTTGAGACCAAATTATTTCTAGTCTATGTGTGACCATAAAAATGTAACCCATAGCTTGTTAAAAAATTGCATGTTAACGTCGTCTGTAGTACCACATTCTTGGTCTTGCGTGATGTTGAATATGCCCCAGTAAATATTAATATATAAAAATCCAGTGTCATGATGTTTGTTCACGACGAACTCTTAAACTACTCAACCGATTTTGATGAAAATTGGCATATTTTTTTTATATCATAGCAGGCAAACGGACAGTCGGGTTACCTGATGTTAAGTGATCACCACCGTCCGTAGACACTTGCAACACTAGGGGAGTCACAAGTGCGTTGCCAACCTGTCTTGGGGTTGAGGGGGAGTAAGGGAAGGGGGAAGGGGTGGGGAGGTGGGCCTCCGCTGCTCTCACTGACCGAACGAAACGCAACAATGGAAGCACTGTTACTTCACGTCAGTTTTCTGTGAGAGGGTGTTACTACCCTGGGCGAGCCGGCCCATTCATGCTGAAACCATTAATAGCTTCAGCGTAGCTCTACCACCTATCAAAAATTTATAAAACTTATGCATAATTTAATGTTTTTTTATTACAAATTATATGAATGTAAATGTTGATTATTGTTATTAATTGTAAGTTACATCAGTCTCGAACAGATGACGCTGCATTTAGTTTGTTGACAGAAAACTGTAGGACCAACTGTCATTGATATCTCATAGATGGCACCACCTTTTAATTTTGAATTCCTTTTTCAACTCCAGATTATATTATGGTGCACGTGTTTTATCCAATTCAACATCTAATAACTGAGCTACGGCAACAAGTGGCTTTGTCAGCTAGTAGTTTTATAGATTTCGTCATTATTTTAATTTTAATACCCCAGATTGGAAACTATTCGGTCGATATACTTCTATCTATATTTTTCAACCGCCTCATGATCGCCAAATGGTTATTCATGTGAGACCAAGTTATTTCTAGTCTAAATATTACTATACAAAATTAGCCGATAGGTTAATAAAAATGGCAAATTTACTTCCTCTGTATAGTACCACATTCTTGAAAAAGCGTAATGCTGGATATGCCCCAGTAAATGGATTATATTTACCCAGCCGGACGGCACCCACGCTGATCAACCGTAACGGTCCTAACCAAACAGGAGTAACTTTTCAACATACAAAAACTTCTAACAAAGCACACACCGCGAGTTTAGCTTTTTCAGGACCCTTTTGTTTCAAAAACATTGTCTATTGATGGACAGAGTAACGTTTAGAAAATCCTAACTAGTTGCAACTCCATAAATACGAGAGTGGAATGTATACGGGCTCAAGTTGAGTTGTTCGATCGAGTATAATCTATGAGTTATTAACCCGATGTGCCAAAATTGCAGTCTTAGCAGACCCAACATTTTTTTAAGAATTCGCATGCCCTTTATATATATTGACAAATATATATATTTGCATGTGAAATATTTCTATAGTATCGTTTGTTCAATAGGAAAAATAGAAAACTATTTATTTCTGAGTGCCAATATACTGTGTTTGACGAAAGATTTTCCACTTGGTAGCTTAGACGGGTATTAGCACCATATTATACTTTAATTATACTGGTCTCCATTACTAAAATCTTAGGTTTGTAATAGCATTTGAACCTAATTTGACCGACACTACTTTTTAATACTGCCATGGGCCAATAACTTATCTTAACCAAAAAGGTATTAACTAAAATTTATTAAGCATAAGTTACGGGAGTTGGTAAGTATACGTATCGAGTTGACGTCAGCTTATCATTGTCCCCTTCAGTTTGATCGATGATGCGACAAAGTGCCACCTGCGGTATTGTAAGACTCGATATATGGAAATGGTTTTACTGAAGCCTTAATACTAATGGAAAATTCCTTATTTATCTAAGTTCCCCTTCGTTTTTTTTAACCATCCGTGAATTTACTATAATTTCAAGGAAAATAAATGTAGTATTACTCCTACCTTAATGTTTTAAGGTTATTAAAGCCCTGCGTAAAGGCAAATAACGTAGGCAAAAATAAATCAATATCTGTGGGCGCCGTAGAGGTGTTTGTTAAATGATGTAACTTTTTTATGTTTAAACCTTTTTTACTTATGTAATAGGTATACAATATTTATATATATCGTGCTCATCGGCGAGCGATCCAATATTGAGTGAGGCGCCGAACCACTCGCGCAGCTATTGCGCCCGCGCAGCCCCCGCCCCCGCGCAATATGTTCCACCCTCTCCCCTGTACGTAGGTGGTAGCGTTGTCGCCGTGACATGCCGCCCCTCATTGAAGTATTAGTACTTCAATCCTGATTAGTGGTTTCCGGTAGAGGACAGAGTTTGGAAAATGATCTTCGTAGTGTGCCAGATGATGTCCTGATATCAGCTACTCTGGCAACGCCATCATCTCCTGGATATAGTTTTGAAACACGTCCCAGAAGCTATCTCATGGGAGGCAATTGATCTTCCTTAATTAAAACAAGGTCTCCCATGCATAAACAACCCTTAGACGTTTTCCATTTGATCGAATCTGTAACTCAGTGATATACTCCTTATACCACCTAGACCAGAACTGCTGCCGTAGCTTTTCGATTTTTTGATAATGATCAAGTCGATTTGTTGGAACTATGGCGTAGTCTGGCTCAGGCAATGATGTCAATGATTAGGTTTCAAAGGTTGATTTGAATTATCGCGCCAAAGTATTTGCTGCAGACAACGCTGTGACTCATTAACTTCAATCTGGCGGTACATTTTTTCGATGTCTGCTGTTAGTACAAAATTATGCTGACGAAAACGCAATAATATTGAAAACAGGTCGCTTTGTATTGTAGGACCAATCTTTTGTAATTCGTTAAATGAATAACCAGTAGAAGATTTCGCAGAACAGTCAAAAACGACTCTTAATTTGGTACTAAGATGATTCGGTCTCTCGATACCGTGATGAGGAGCAAAATATTTAATTTGATCTCTGTTATAATTTTTTGATTCACTCATATGCCCTAAATTTCTATATTCGTGTATAAAATTTGTATACTGATTTTTAAACTCTATATTGGATGTAAATTTTTTCTCTAGTTGTAAAAATCGCGCTTTCGCTAACTTATATGAATCTCCTAAAACACTTGGTGATGTTTTTAAAGGAATAGTTACACAAAATTTGCCATTAGGTAGGCGAGAAGTTGTATCGATAAAATTTCGTTCGCATTCGACCTCCTCTGGAGACCAATCTATATGTTTATTCTTGATTGTAGTAATGTTATCTAACTCCCAAAATTTTGCGATTTGATCGTACAATGATTGAGAATCATTATAATTAGAAAAGGCTAGCGAGTTTGATTTAATAGACCCACCGAGTATCCACCCTAATTTTGACTTCTGTAATGTAATATTTTCTGATTTTAGCTTTATTTGTTTAGGCTCTATTAAGTCCCAGAAAATACCATTTCCTATCAAAATATCAATATTTGATGAAACATAAAATTCGGGATCAGATAAGCTTATGTATTTTGGAATGTGAAGATCCTGCTTATCAATAGGTGAACTCGGCCATGGATTGGTAATTTGTGAAATAATAATACAAGTAATTGAGAAATTATAATTGGAATGCAAGGATTGAATAGTAATATCGCAACATTTTTTTGCAACTGACACATTATTGTTCAAGCTATTTATAGTTGTAACCACGTTTCGCGTTGGTAATCGTAGTACTTTACATAAACGTTCAGTAATAAAATTAGAAGTGCTGCCGGATTCTAGCATTACTCGCACTCGCACACGTTTCTTATCTGCACTGCTTACGTTTACACAAGCAGTGGACAATAAACCCTGTGATGATACAGTGGCACATGACAATACGACTTCGTCGCGTGAACCTTCTGTACTCTCTGTGCTATGTACTAGTTTACGACAAATCAAAGTGTTGTGTTTTTCATTACATTTTTTGCATGATTTCATATTACATTTCTTTGTAGAATGACCCGGCCTAAGACAATTCAAACATAAATTTAATTTATTAGCTTTCATTTCTCTTTCTTTAGTGGATAACTTCAAAAATGTTTCACAATAATAAATATAATGATCCAACTGACAAACGGGGCACCTCCGTCTTTTATCAATACTGGTGACTAAGCTATGTGATCCTGATGGCTTGTAAGATTTAGGTTTATTTTGTTCCATTGTTTCTAATAATTCAGCCCTAGTTCTTGCAAACTTCAATAACGCTTCAAAACTTCTATCAGGATTTTCCTTTATTCCTTTTAATTTTTCCCATTCTAATAGTGTTAGTGGATCAAATTTACTGCAAAGCATATGTATTAATAAGGTATCCCATTTGTCCGTCGGTTCACCCAGAATAGCTAAAGATCGCAAATCTTTAACAAAACTATCAACTAATCGTTTTAGGTTATACGACGTGTCTTTCTGCATTGGATAAACGTTAAATAATGATTTCACATGATTAGTTATGAGCATTTCTTTGTTATCATATCTATCGCAAATTAATTGCCAAGCAATACTATAATTCGGTGATGAGCATTGTAATGATTTAATTACTAATAACGCACTGCCCTCTAATGACGCACGTAAGTAATGAAACTTATTTATTTCACTCAAATCAGGATTATCGTGAATAAGCGATAGGTATGTATCTCGAAACTCCAACCAAGAACCATAATTACCATCAAACTTTCCTAATTGAATGGTAGGTAGTTTAACGCTTGCATTATTTTGTTGTCGCACACTGTTAATATCCGAACCCGAGCGATGAAGTATCTGCTCATTCGTCACACCTAACTTCGCATTTGCAAGTGCAAACGATTTAAAGTACATGCACTCAAATGTGTCGCGCTCTTTTAATTGTTCGCCTGGATTAGCCGTAATGCATTCAATTTCGCCTTGAATCTCATTATAACAGTCTAATAACGATTCTAATTTTGATATTCGCAATTGTAATTCTAATTTGAGGTCATTATCCAAAATATCAGGTAAATTATTTACGTAATTGTTAAATAACGTTAATCGACCCTTTATAGAACCACGTTTTTTGATTAAACTTTGTTCCTCGGCCATACTTCTTTATAAATAAGTATAACAACAGTTTTTTGAAATTTCAAAAAATATATTGAATAATTTTAAATACTGCACCGTAATGCAGTGCGCGCAGTTTTGTTGGGTTGTACTAATACGCTCGGCACGTCATGTACCCGGTTAAATACTATCTACCCGTTTATTTATTTAATAAAGAAACGAACTGTGAATTTAGTAATAATGTGTTAAAATGCAATAATTATTATTATTTGACTGAATGTGGATGATATAGTTGAAATATTTAAACAAATAAAAAATATTTAAAAGGAAACAACACTGACACAAATGGATTGAATGGACGGAATGTATGGTAAAAGAAAAAATAGGATTGACTTATCTTTCCATCATACCGCCTTCGCCATATGCTTGTTAGCAGTACTGCCTTCTGTATGACACTTCTACGTCGCAGCTGGATCGATGATAATCGTATCCGGCTCGAAGGACCAATGTGGGCGCCGTAGAGGTGTTTGTTAAATGATGTAACTTTTTTATGTTTAAACCTTTTTTACTTATGTAATAGGTATACAATATTTATATATATCGTGCTCATCGGCGAGCGATCCAATATTGAGTGAGGCGCCGAACCACTCGCGCAGCTATTGCGCCCGCGCAGCCCCCGCCCCCGCGCAATATGTTCCACCCTCTCCCCTGTACGTAGGTGGTAACGTTGTCGCCGTGACAATATCTGTTATTTGTCCGGTATAACTTCCAATATGACTGAAGTGATTTTGAGAATTCTTTGGCAGGCAGATAGAGGATTTCTCAGAAAGTTATCCAAAGTTAACCGTCCGACGAGAACCAAGCATTACCAAAAAAGGAGGGACATAGAATGCTTATGTGAGCGAAATATAATATCAGGTAGCTTAATCGCATGGTCGGGCATTTATATGAAATTTGTTGAATCTTCACTGCAATGGCACAAGTTAAAAATTTTAAAATGAATTTATGTCGCATAGCATATTGTTATTTGTTAATATTGTTACAGAGTGATTAAAAAGCACCATTTTTTTAAAATTACAAAAAAAAAACAATTTATTTTGCAATTCGCACAGTCGACACACGTTTCGGTAAGAACATTACATATAAACACAATGTTGACTAGAATAATTATTACATTATATTATACATGTATTCTTCTTTCATGTAACTCAATATGATCACATTATATGTAATTCCTTGGTGACAATCGATCCATCAAGACGCCGATCCTAATGTAAGGAGATATTCTATAATTACCGCAGAGAACATTTTATACTTAGGAAAATATTTACATTGTAAGACGTATCTTTTTTTTTTTATCGTGGGGAAATCCCTTATGGATACACCCTCTCGGGGGAGAGGGTGGGTTATGTCCGACTCGCACGGACTAAACCCCCCGGGTGTACGTCTGCCGCTATGTTGGGGCGGCACGAGATCTCTATAGACTTCATCGTTCCGCCCCAGCGGTTGGCCCAGCAGCGAAATCGCCGCTGCCGGGCCTCGTCCTGTTAGGAGACAGCCGGGTACACACCGGCCGTCTCCCCCGTCCGCCGGACTATGCAATAGGAAGATGGGCCCCCCGACACATCTTCCCTAGGTCCGGCTAAGACGTATCTGCCTTTTCAACTGAGGATAGAAACGCCTTTTTCTTTTAGTAATTGGAAATGAGGGATGTCCAAATTAACCCTCATAAATCAAGTGATATTATTTCTTGAGGTTCCTTGTTAAATGAAACCATGTCACGCTTGGCACAGTTTAAAGTGCTCAATATATTTGTTTGCTATTGCAGCAACTCTAAGTAGGATTTGCCTTGGTAAATAAGTTCTCTGCATTCGAAGCACGTAGTTCCACTAACCTAGCGTTCCCTTATTGACAGTAGTAGTATTGCTACGAAGCTGTGCCACACCTAGAACAACTCAATTAATTTAATAATACTATCATAGGGATGCATGTTCGTCAACCTATTTTGCTATTTTCGCAACCTTGCAACCTATTTTCGGTCTGCCTTGCGATCAAAATGCACATAATTAAATCACCATAGTCTCTCTCTTTTGTTTTGTCTCGTTTCGGCATCATAGAAAAACTAATGGGTCTTCAGACTGGCGTATTCTATCGATACCTACCTGTAACCTGTAACATTTTGGTGATTTCCATTGTTCTTATATTGCTTTATATTCGCTATCAGGTACGGTAGCTTTAGTTTTTATGTTGCAAAAAGAAAAACTTTATCTTTCCTCATTAAATAACTAAATAAAAATAAAATAAATAAAAAGGTTAGGTTCTGAAATTCGTTCATATTCAGTCTCTTTGGACTTCTAGTAGGTATGAATGTGAATGCATAATTTTTTTTTCTATCACGTTTATTTGTTAAGTTATGGGCTTTTAAAGAACAGTCACCCCTGAAATTCAGATTTTTTGGAAGTAGTTTTTCGAATTGAACAAATTTACAATAAAATATTAAACGCAGCGATTTATATAGCAGAATAATCGCTCTTTTTGAAAATAAAACTTTGGAAAAAACTTTTTTTTAATGTTCAAAACCGAAAGTAAATTTTTCGAAACAAAATTTTAATAACTTGGGCATTTTTTTTTCTTTTTTTTTTATTATATCAAAACGTAGCTTAAAATACACATGAAATATACTATAACTTTTTAAGTTACATATTATATATATATAGTAGGATGTCTCGCTGTCTGTGTGTTCGCGATATACTCAAAAACTACTGAACGGATATTCATGTGATTTTCACGAGTAGATAAAGTGATTCATGAGGAAGGTTTAGGTATATAATTTGTCAAGGTTTTTTTTTATCAGGGTGGGACAATGAGTGCCGGGCCAGCTAGTTTAATATATAAATACAATGGTTAGAATTTTGTAATCAAGCGTTCATTAAAGAACTATTGGATAGACTTCTATAAAAAAAAATACTGCTTACACACTTGATCCTAATCCAAAAAAATAATCATGAAATTAAGAAACTACATTTGTTATAAGTACAACACGTTCAGAGTTGTCTTTTTCTGCTATTAAAAAGTGGACAAGCAGTGTGGTGGTTATATAAAGAAAGAAAGAAAGAAAGAAAGAAAGAAAGAAAGAAAGAAAGAAAGAAAGAAAGAAAGAAAGAAAGAAAGAAAGAAAGAAAGAAAGAAAGAAAGAAAGAAAGAAAGAAAGAAAGAAAGAAAGAAATACTTTATTGTTGGAACAATCATACAATTAAATTAAATTACACAAACTAATTAGACAGAAAGAAAAATACATTTTAAAAATGAAAAAATAGATGTCCAGCAATTGGCGAACCCATTCAGCAAAAATCTGCAATACTGTAAGTAGTACCGCAGCGCTGATTTTCGATGGGAGCCTTATATATGATGATAAACGGACGCTAATGTTAGTACAAAATTTGAGACGAACAAACAAATAACACAGACACACGTAACTCGTCACGGATGGTCATACTAAAGAGATATAACTACTGTAACCACAAATTTAGGATTAAAGAAATAAATAAATGTATACGGAAAATGATTTTAAAAAATACACACCAATAAACAGAGCTTAAAATAGAACTACGTGAATACATTATACGTCACTTTAATTACTGAGTTTGAAATTGTGATAAATAATGCTTATATGAGAGTTTAAAGCTATGGTGGGATGTTGTTCCAACAACGAGTGGCGGCATATTTAAATGACCCTCGAGCGGTAGTTCTATGGAGAGGTATCGATAGTGGATTAGTCATGGTACGTGAACATGAAAAATACCTGTGCTTATCTTGTCTCCACTCTAACTTGTCATACAGATATTCTGGTATTATATTTATATTTTTTCTTTGTGCATAAAATATATTTTAAGATAAATAAAGATGCAGACAAAGTCGTGGGTATCAGGCACTTCATACAATAAAACATTTAACGCAATCAAAGCCACGTGATAGAATAAATATTGAAATACCATGCCATAACCCTTAAGATATTATAACCGAAGAGAAATCGAGAACAATTTATTACGAGAAAGATCTTCGTTCACAATTGTTAAAGTTTTAAGATGGGGTTCAAATAAATGTGAGCAATTGGCCAACTTACTCAAGTTTTGATCGCTGGTTATTCGTCATCCTTTGTTTTATGAGGCCCAAACAGGTTTTGTATTGAAATTTCGTGAAACTTACCAATTGTTTTGGCGAGTGGTTAATTTTGAAGTTATCAACCTCTCTACAGTTATATATGTAATTGTAGGAAGTTTATGACCTCATTTTACTTATCATTTTAGAGGTGGTAGAGCCACACTGAAGCTATTGCTGGTTTTAGCTATAACACTGTTACTTCACGTCGGTGTTTCTGCGAGAGGGTGGTACTACCCCGGGTCAACCGATCCATTCATGCTGAAAGCAGTAATACCTTCAGCGTGGCTCTACCACCCATAAAAGAAAGTAAGTGAAGAAGAACATTATTTATATATAATGTTTGCTTTAGGTTAAAATAAATATGTATACAATTAATAGATTGCGAAGTTATTACGAGTCAAATTTGACTTTTAAATTTTCACCATTACTTTCAATTCACCGTCTCCTAAAATATCTGGAGCATTTTCACATGAATGCGGACGTAGGCACTAGTTAGGTGATTATTATTGCATTTATCTTATTTTAAGTTATAATTATACTCTGTTTACCTTCGAAACCTTTAAAAATATACTTTATAGAAAGAAGAAGAACGAAAAATTCTTTATTGTTGGAAAACGTCGCAAACAAGATAGATAAAGTTAACATTTACATTACCTATTATAATCCAACAATGACACCCCCATTCAGCTACATGGGGTTATGGGGTGACGAATAACATTATAAGACTTGAGACAATCAAGCCACCCTCACCTGCACGTGGTGCACCCTGATGAATAACGAATGAGGCGATGACGAAAGCGGGGTAGGCTAGGGTTTTACAGCCTGACTGGGTCGCAACCACCATGTATATGGTGAAATAGCCCGTCATAGTGATTCGCTTTTGCGGGTCGCGTTTCGGGATCAGCCTGTGCATATCCAGCTTTTCGCAGGCCGACATGACAGCGGCGACCGGTGATGGATACTGTGCTTACCATCAGGGACAGTGCAGTCATTTTGCCGTGCAACTATAAATAAAAAAAAAACAAAAAAAAACATAATTAATTGAACATAATTAAGTGTAGGTCTTTAGTATATTCAACATAATAAGATGATATTTCGTATAAGCTTAATAATAAAACAGTAAAAGGAAAGTTGGCAACGTGACAGAACGCTGACGCGTAATCTCTTATTGTTTCCCAAGAAAATGTATCACAATATCTGACGGGAAATTAAAACGAGCTCTAACAATATCATGCGAGGTGGAGTCGACTAAAGTAATATGATTTGTTATGTGAATGATAAGGAGTTACAAATAAATGTTGATACAAGATTCATTATTTTGAAATGAAACTTATTATAGGGCTTTCAAATTCTGACCGTTATGGTTTTTGTGTGACGAAAAGTGGTGGGGGTAAACACTATTTTTTTATATTGCAGCACGGCAAAATGACTACACTGTGCCTGATGGCAAGCACAGTACAATCCAAAAACAATGGCGACCGCCGAGTGACACACTATCCATCGCTGGTCGCCGCTGCCATGTCGGCTTGCGAAAAGCTGGATATGCAGAGGCTGATCCCGAAATACGACCCGCAAAAGCGAATCACTATGACGGGCTTTTTCACCATATACATGGTGGTTGCGACCCGGTCAGGCTGTAAAACCCTACCACCCCGCTTTCGCCATTGCCTAGTTCGTTATTCAGCAGGGTGCAGGTGAAGTTGGCTTGGATGTCTCAAATCTTAGGTGTTATTTGACACCCCTTACACCCCTAAATGTAAACACTGTGTAGGGTAGAGTGTTGAAAGTAGCAGTTCTTGTCCGATCCCCGAAGTCAAGCAATGCCGGGCGATGACGTGACGTTTTAATCCACGTGGCGTTGGAGTTTTCCTCTAATACACAAGTTTCTTCTTACTTATATCGTGTCTTTACGACACATCCTGTTTTTTTTAAATTAATTTAATACTCAATACTTTGCCTATAATGTATTCCTTTACATATATTCTTAATTGTAATTACAAATCATTGCATAGTATAAAACAAAGTCCCCTACCGCGTCTGTCTGTCTCTTCGCGATAAACTCAAAAACTACTGAACGGACTTTCATGTGGTTTTGACTAGTAGATAGAGTGATTCACGAGGATGGTTTAGGTATCTAATTTGTCTATATTTTTTAATAATAGAGGGCAGGACAGCGTCTTCCGAGCGCGCTAGTAAACTAAACATTATTTAATTAATAATTTAAACATACGAAATGTAAAAAATATAGTCTATACTTATACTTTCATGTATGTGTGTAAATTGAGCTATTTGGTAACAATTTGTTTTAAATTCGAATGTTTCAGCCCGTAATACTAACAGAATATAGAATAACAGAAATAGTGTATTATTTATGTATATAAACGAACTTGTAAATTCGTACATACTTCAATATTTGTCTAACCTCGTGTTATACACAATGATATTATAACTAGAAAGCTGTAGATACCTCATAAGCGCTTGTTAAAACTTGGCTGGCTAGCTTATTTTTAACGGCTGCCCCGTCAATTCACCCGTACCTGAGCGACATATAACTATTTATTTTTCACCACCGGATATTGAGAATATGCTATCTTATCTCCACATTTTATCTAAGACACTGTGGCGTTACATTATTACTTTAAGTATGTGTGCGTACTCGTGCCTTTTGTTTTATCAGAATATCATCTAAGTACCGCAACTAAGCTTTCTCCTTATAATATAATTGGTTATACATACATCAAATCTGTCGTTAATAACTGTTTTACAGATTTCACTTTTTTTATTTTACTTCTGTGACATTGGTCCTTGAATAAATATAAAAATCAGACAGCTTCATTTGTAATAGAGTTATTAAAGTTTAAAAAACTATAATTTTTATAATCACTACGCGTTTGACGATGCGTGGTTTCTTGTCGTGGAGAAGTGGGGCAAGCGGTGTGCTGCTCATGTTTTTTCGTCTGTACATAAAATATAATTTTAAGAGAATAGACAACGCAGACGAAGTCGCGGTCATCAGTAATTAGTTAAATAACAGTATTAATTAGTAGTCTAATTAGTGCAAGTACAGTGCCAATATTCCAAATTGTATACTTCTGGTGGAAGCGGGAAAGTTAATACCATTTATTGAGCCAACATTGTGTCGTTATAGTCCATTGAAATGTCACATGCATATTTCAGAGGTGACAATTAAATTTTGGTGTGTAGGCCTCCCTTAGGCTTGCACCCCTTTTTCGAAGATGGAAGCTGAGGGACAAGGGTGGATATCACACGAAATTTTATTGAAGCTTATACAAAACCCCCGCACACAACAAAAAAATAAAATTGCGTCCTGTGAAAAACGCAACCCTAAATGTAACTTTTCAATTGGCTTTTTTTTTAATGTCATACCAGTCAAACGAACAGGTGGGTCACCTGATGTGAAGTGATCACCATCGTCCATAGTTGCCGTTGCCAGCCTGTGCTTGGGGTAATGGGAGGGAGGGGGAGAGGAGAGGGGATGAGAGGGAACGTGGGCTTCCAGTGCTCTCACTGACCGAACGAAACGCAACAATCTTTAAGAGTTATAAAAAAACTATGCGACGTAGGTACAAATGAAGACCTTTCTAAATTTAATATACGCTCGTAATGTAAAATCAACATAAATACACAAGTGAGTACTTGAAAACGCCTTACTATTCAATAAAACATCATCAATTAAAAAAATCACATATAAAAACGTAACATCAAAAATCCGCACTAACTGCGATTCGATGTGCAAAATTGTAAAAACAAATGGAAAAACTGGAATCGAGCGGGACGCTGAATCTGTAAAATTTGACGACCTATTGTTCAAAATTTAATAATGAGTAACATTTATCGGTATCCGTTTAAATTATCAGTTATATGCTATTTAAATAAATAAATGCTGCCGAGGTCCAGTGTAGGCTAACGAAATGGCGAAAATAACTAAAAAACGTTAGTTTAAAAATTACTACAACAAAAATTTTATATTTGTTACTTTACTTCGGTGGTTTGTCCAGTTTTTCTTATGTAAGCTTAAATAGTGTATCCTTCTTACCAGCCTGCTCCAATCTTCGGTACCTCGGTTCACTGATTCAAAACGACATTGGCATAGACAAGATGTGAGGAATAAGGTAAAGGCAGGGATTCATTGGATGTATGAATGGATGGAGAGATGAAATAGTGAATAGGTGTTTGTAGGAACTTGTAACCTACGAATATCCTTGAAACTGTAAATAGTATATATAACGATTATAAGACCATCGTGCTATATGGATCTGATTGTTGAGCTAGCAAAGACATGGATGAGAAAAGATTACATATGACAGAAATGTGGATGTTTAGATGGATATGTGGGGTAACTAGAATGGGTAAGATTAAGAATGGGTATATCAGAGGTAATTTGAAAATAGCAACTGTGAAGTTGAGGAGTAATAGCTTAGCATGGTACGGGCATGTCATGAGGAGAGATGACATTCATGTAACTAGCAAAGTTTTAACTATGAAGTTGAACGGTTAGTTATTCAGGACGGTAAAACCGAAAAAAGGTATGGAGAAACTGTGTGAAAAATGATATTTGTATAAATGATGTGAATACTGAGATGACATCTGACACGGGAGAGTGGAAGAGGAAAACATGTTGGGTCGACTCTACTTAAGTAGATAGAAGATGACGATATGTTATATATTTATCTTTTGATTGATTACAATTCAGATGCATTCACCTGTTTTTCTATTTCACTTTCCCTTGTCAGATGTCATCTCAGTATTTATACCATTTTTCACACAGTTCCTCCGTACTTTTTTACTCGACAATTGCAATCGATTACAAAGTGCCCACCATAAACCAGATATAACACCCGGTATTGTGGCACAATTAGGCATGCCATTTTTCAGGAACAACCATGTACATCCAGTAGTGAAGAGGAATGGAAACGTAATTGTAGACGACTGGATCTCTTCTGTTGACACTTATTTATTTCAGGGATCAATTAGTGTATATCTGTTGCCAAGAGGCTTGACTCCAGTATCACAAGGGCAACTGCCTGTTGATTCTAGAGGTATCGATGTTTGCCATTATTTCTTAATTGCACATTACTGGGTACCAAAGTGATGAGGTCTCAGTTTGGGCTGTTACCTTGAATACAACAACGCTAATCGCACTAAACTAACCATGCGAGCAAAGCTATCCATACATGTATTCTTTAGTGTGATACATATGCGAACCTTATATGTGCCGCACGAATGCGTACATGTAACTTGTGTCGTTGATTGCTGTTTACCATAAATACAGATGAGAAATTCGGGCAGATTTACTATTTCTGCCAGCAAGTTGCATATATACGGGACCTTTATGTTGTTTATCCTCTTTAGGTTTTAACGTTTCTCGTTAAATCGTTTTATCGTTCACAATCTCACCTAATATGAAATGAGAATGTGGTGTCAAATATTAAACACATTAAACTTATATTGAAACTGGCTCTGTAGTGACATCAGCTGGAACGCACCTTATAGGTTTGGGCTACATATTTTAAATTTGCGGACGGAATTCTTATCTAGGTGGAGCTGAAAAAAGGTCTACCGGCATAGTTTGTTTAAAACTACCTATTTTCTGGTAGTCAAGACTCCATACTGGTACCAGGTAAGGTAGCTGCAGAAAGTGACAGAACACATTATGGTACTCAAAGAATGGTTGAAAAAAAATCTTGCGAACCAGTTTTAATAGCTTAGTGCAGCTAAGTTACTATAATATCGAATTAAGTATCAGAAATAATAAAGACCGCAAACATAGATATTTTGTAATACTTTCAAATACGTAAAACAAATTACATCCCTTTATCACAGACCTTATTCCCTAGTGAAATCACGATGAAAGCATTTAACCGCGGGACTTTTTTATTAAGGCTCAATGGATAAATAATATCCCATAAAATAGGGTCCATATATTTTTTAATCTTCATCTAAGGTTACTTAAGTGTTTATTGTATATTAAGAAATTTTTACTACCATATCGAAATTAAAAATTCCTTGTCTCGAGACCTAATATATTAAAACCAGCTATACCCACGGCTCCACTGGTATGAAACTCAACATTATTATTAAAGCGTTTTTATTTGTCACTTTATATCTAACTAGAGCTAACTTAATGGTGGTAAAGCCACGCTGAAGCTATTACTGGTGTCACTGATTATGTGAAGTAACACTGCTTGCATTGTTGCATTTCGTTCGGTCAGTGAGAGTGCCGGAGACCCACCTCCCCTCGCCTCTGCTCTCTCCTCTCCCTCCCCTTACCCTTCCCCCAAAGGGTGGCAACGCACTTACAACTCCTCTGGTGTTGTTAGTATCCATTGACAGTGGTGATCACTTAACATCGGGTACCCCACATGTTCGTTTGCCAACTATGACATAAAAAAAAATCTAACTACTTGTTGCCTAAACTTATCAGAAAATTGGATGCCGTTATAGGATTATAATGGCGAATTCGTATGGTGGTAGATGTATTTCTACATGATGGTGGAGCTTTTTAAGCCTATCTATCAACGTCAAAATGAAAATGGGTAGCCAAGCACTTAATAAATGTCTTCAGGAAGATGCATTTGAGTATCACTCCTCCTCTAGCTGCAAGCTGCTAGGTTTAGCGTGTTTACCCATCTTAAATCATATTGTCATTTAGCATCAGATGAGAATGTGATCAAATGCTAAATCCTATAAAGTATTACAATACATTTACGGACAGAAAAACATAAAGAATTTGTATTGTACAACATTATATGTAAGAAAATACATTTTGAAATGAATTGAGAAGAATATTATTATCTTATATATTCAGGGATAAGCAGACATGTATGTAGTAACTTAACTATTGTTCTGCTTCCATATTTATATACTTCAACGGATGGTTGATTCAAGATTTAGTGCGTGATCAGGTAACTGCTAGAAACTGCTAAAGGCCTAAGCTGATTCACCACGTACATAAACTTATCTAGTATACGTAGAACTTGAAGAGACTAGAAAGATGAGACGCAGTAAATACGTATATGTCTTGAATAGTACAAATGTTGTCGAAGTAAACTCTTCACACCAAATGTACTTTTTGGAACATACGATCAAAACCCTCTTTAGTATAATATAAGTAAGTATACTGGCTGATTCCCGTCCGTTTTATTGTGTATTAAAAATGACAGCAGGTCAATCAAATCCGAAAAATAAGATCTAGGAAAAGTTCTGCATCGCATGGTCATAATCCTACGCCAATACGTTTATGTTGTAATATAGCCTCAAAGGATGTATATTGTCATTGTATATATTCAAACAAATTGCTACATGGATCCAGATTTTTGAAACCATATACTGTTTTATAAATCATACTCGTTCACATTGTAGGAAAATGCGACCTTCAAAATCTGACAGGGTTTCGGTGAGAACAGATATGTCTAGGAAACTTTCTTCATTTTGTTATCATAGACCGTTCTCTTCTCTTCTCTCTCTTTTCTGGTCATTATTAAATGGTAACCGTGACACAGTTTGAAGGAATAATTTCTCATTAATCATCATACTCCTCTTAAGCTATAATTTCGCATTTGACTCCTTGTAAATAATTGTTAGTTTATCGCGAACACATATTTTCATTCAACACGACCTATACATCACCCTGAAAAGCCACGAAAGCACTTAACCGCAAGACCCTTTCACACAGAACCCGAGGGTAATGTCTTAGAAACAACACTCTTTTGATTTTTTTGCATATTTTATTTTCCCACCCGAGGCTCTCGGCGAAACCTTTGGACAATATTATTTATTTCTCTTTGAGAACAGCCTGTAGCGCTCGTTTGAGGTAAAATTGTTTTTATCAGTTTCATGCATACGTAAAACGGTTCCTTGTTCAACGCTTTATACAACTATAATCTTAAAACGTCTTCTATCGTCCAAACTGTATACGGGTAACATAATTTTATAAAGCATAAATTATGCAAAGTTATTATGTGTATATTATCATAATATATATCATAATCATGAGTTCCACTCAAGTATAACTTTTATATGAACATGATCACGCAAATGAGGCATTGTATTTCGATGATATAGGTATTCACAGTTCGGTTTTTTTCGATAATGCTAAGTTTTAGAACGGCGAACTCGTTCTCAGCCAGTGATACATGACATTTTGTTCTATCGCAGCGTACTGTAAGTATTAGAGCTACGCTGAAGCTATTACCGGTTTCAGCATGAATGGGTTGGCTCTTCCGGGGTAGTACCACCCTGTCTCAGAAAACCGACGTGAAGTAACAGTGCTTGCAGTGTTACGTTTCGTTCGGTCAGTGAGAGCGCCGGAGGCCCATCTCCTCTTCCCCCCAAACACAGGCTGGCAACGCACTTGCGACTCCTCTGGTATTGCTAGTGTCTATGGACGGCGGTGATCACTTACCATCAGGGGAACCGTCTGTTCGTTGGCCTCCTATAATATAAAACTACTATTTTACACTTTGGATTTCATATGGTAACTGAAAAATATTTTCCAATATACACAATACTTTTATTGAATACTAGCTGTTACCCGCGGCTCCGCACGCGCTTTTTAAAAATGTATTAAAGAAATGTAAAATTGTGAGTGGGTGTGTACATTACAGAAAAGCTTTTTCAAAAACATTTGTAACTACGACACGCACGTCAACTGTTATATGTAACGTGTACATTAGATATAAGAATGCAAATAGTATATCGAATGGGATGGGGTTTATCATCAGCAACATACCTGGAACTTCAACCTACTATATACCAAACTCAGTGCTCACTAACACTATATAAGAAAGTAATGCAAATTATAAGCTATATATTATGGAACGATATATCTTAAATCCTTTATTATATAGATATCATATGTCCGTATTGTCGATATACTTAACTTATTCTTATACGTTGCTATAATCACAGAGTTATGTAGAAGCAAACGCGGTAAATAAAACAATATAGCCGCCAAATTGACCAAAAAGATGATATAATTCATATTACATACAGATATATGACTTTCAATTATGTATATTTATTCTTAGAGTCCAGTAAGGTACACGTCTCACGCGGTTGTAACATATTTTTGATCAATTTCAAACGGACGAATGCACAGGTAGCAGTTAATCACTACATAGTGTACCAATTCAAATAAAAAAAGAACCATTAAAAT
>MU158828.1:367397-413354 GCA_015888305.1 Antheraea pernyi | reverse complement strand
AAAAAGTTGTTATTTTAATTGTACATACACAAACTTTATTTTTATAATACGTAATAGAGAACAAATAAAAAATTAGAAATAAAAGTAGTACAACATTTTTGCATAGGAAAACAAAATAAACTTCGAAATGTTTGCAATATAAACTTACCACGTTACCATGGCAACGTACTCGTATATAATACTAACGCTAACGAAATCTTTATTTGAACAATTTTGTTTTATGATTAAGAAGATAATAATGATGGATAAAATAATGTACGACATATTATATAGAAGATTTGGCACTTATGCCTTTATTGTAACTTGTTCATGGAAGAAAATTGATTAAAGGATATATAAGAAACCTATATTGACAACTTCAGAATTGGCAGTATGGATTAATTCCTTCGCCTGTCCTGTTGGACAAATATTATAACTACTACTAACGAAATCGCTCAAAAGCAAAAAAAGTGCCCGATTTTGAAACATTCTTCATTGGTGCTCTGATTCTATTAGTTTTAGCGTGATGATATATAGCCTATAGCCTTCCTCGATAAATGAGCTATCTAAAACCGAAAGACTTTCTCAAATCGAACTGGTGGTTCCTGAGATCATAGCGTTCAACCAAACAAACAAACAAACAAACTCTTCAGCTTTATATATTAGTATAGATTAGCTTTATTACCACTAACTTCGCTTGCGTTAATATTTATTTGGTCCATCCCTCGCTAATAATACTTTTTCTGGGTAAAAGGTACCCTATATCCTTCTTTATACCCCTGAAAACGTGTTTGCTATATTTCGTGAAGATTGGTTTAGTAGAGAAGGCATGAAAGTGTAACAAATATTAAATAACAAAATGTTACAATTATCCTAATGAACAATAATTTTCTGTTTCTCTTCTACAGGTCGTGTGGGAGACGTGGCGACGCGATGCCATGCGAAAACGACTGAGCGCAATCTCGCTAGCTGCACTGAGCTCGCATACCTATAGTGTATACAGTGTTGTTTACTACCTTACACATGTGTTTCAAATCTGTAAGGCGGCCCGTGACGGCTCAATTTTTTGTTCTGATTTGGAGTACCTTTGCCATGCCATTTTATTATTTGTCAAGTTCAAAATATTTCAAAGTCCAAATAATTTATTACATCTCCATCTTTACAACTGCAACTTGTTTTATTGTATATTTCTGAGTACTAGACTTTGGAAGGCAGCTTCTTGTGCATTATCCTTTTCAAAATCATAACATATAGTTAGGGGTGAAGAAGGGAAGGTTTCAGTTAAACCTTTTTTAGATTGAATATCTGGCAAGGCTTAATAAGTTCACTTGACCAAGGTCGATTTAGAGAGGATAAATGCTATTCTCGTTTCCTAATCACTTTGACTGTCCTGATGATATGAGCAAAGTATTGACGAATTTTTCAAAAAGTCTTTCTAAGTAAAATGTAGAATGAGACAAAAAGTATAGCGTATACCGTGGTCTTTTTAATTCTTTGATATGTATTTCAAGGTAATTGTTTATGATTTTATTATTCATATATATGGCATCATATATATCACATACATATGGCACTACTATATACAATTTTGGATCCTAGGTTTTTTTTCTCAAATAAAAATATTTTGGTTATTAAAAGTGTAATATAGTATTACTTCATTAAAATAAATATCTATTCTGGTCTAAATGTTCTTCTATAATATATATGTCTGTAGCTTACAGTAACTTAAGTATGACTGGTAAGGCTAAAGGCGCTGATTAGAAGAATCGACTGATACTTCTATTTATATAACGTATTCTGTTGCATATATTTATCAATAAAATAGATAGGTACATAACATATTCTAAAAAAATGTTTATACTGTAGTATAAACATAGTATTGTTACTATAACGGTAATTCCTTCATTGAAATTATTGTTGTACAATTCCATACTAGTAGCGAAATCATCTTCAATTGATTGATTGTGAACGACATGGAATCAAATAAGTTTAAGTTATCAAGCGACAGTTCAAACGAAATATGGTTCATTTATAATAGGTAACAATGGCACTACATAATTAAAAGCACAATTACAAACGAGTAATTTGAAAGTAGAATACAACCATAAACATAACGTTAGGTTCGAGTCGGAATGTAAGCAAAAGTTCACAAATCAAGCTCTCAGAGAGGCAGACAACTGTGAAGCCTCGGGCTATTTGTCTTGTCCACGCCGCTCTGCCAGTTATTTTTCGGGAGTAATTTACTGTGTTTTCTGAGAATGTCAATAAATAAAACTAATTCTCGACGGATTTATCTCTTTTTGTTACACTAGTGCGGAGAAAGTATATAATGCTAATGTCTCTATTGTGTAAATATATGTAAACATATACGAGTATCTTTTTACTTGGTGAAAGAACAATACAACAATGCATAGAAAATCAATACGGTATCTAGTTTGTATTTTCTTTTGCATAACTATATTCTAAATTAACAATATATTGGAAGAGAGAACTGGCCGCAATTTGATAGAAGCCATTTCCCTTTCCACCGAGGTGTTGCATGAATATGGTATTTATTATAAAGGAAAAAGATCAGTCGCGTCTTGAATAACCCGGTGAAGGTGTAAAGGCCTATCAGACCAATAGAGTAGTCAGTTCGAACAAAAAAAGTCGTCATGATTTAGACAAGTTAGACTGTCACATGGACTGACACAGGCAGACTGTATAAAATTGAGTGAGTGAAAATACTGATATGATAGAGATACTGATATCCAGAAGTCATCTTAATTCATTACATGGCCGTACCATAAAGGAAAGATTTGGTCCCAATTTTTTGGTAATTAGCCATTACGGGACCTAGTTATTCTTCCTACTTATCTCATTTAAATAAGGATGGTACAATATGTTAGTCATGTTCTGACGTATGATTTGGCTTACCTTTTTATAATCGGCCGCCTGTCTGACATCAACCCTCCTTGGAATTATATTGTAGTCTCACTATATGTTTATGATTATTGCATTAAGAATTCTGATAAGTACATCTTTTAGCTTTTCAATGTTTTTGTAGGCTTTAGCTTTGGTAAGCTATTTATAGTTTCAGTTTGAGCTGACCATTCGGTTTAGCTCGGTTTAATGACGGATTTGTTCAAGATATATGGTTTAATTGCTATATTATCATTTGAAGGTAACAGAAAACTAGCCAAGTATAGATAGTACCCGGCGACTGCATTTTCGGGTGTTGATACCTAATTATCAATATTAATAATATACTATTGCCAATCTACAGTATAATCGTTACATTGTTAATAATTTGTTACCCAGTACGTAAGAATAATGTACAACATTATTTTATTACGTAACTAGCTGTGTTCGCGACTCCGTCCGCGTGGAATGTAATGTAAAGAAACAATGACTAATAAAATCTTCAGAATTTATTAAGCCCAGTTACATATCTACGTTTCTCTCGTACTTAAGTTACGTCGTCATTAAAATTACAATAGCTTTTGATAGAGTGTACCGATTTTAATGAAACAAAGACTACGTTACTTCCGAGGATATGTTTTATGATTTTCTTATACGAGGTTTCATTGTGAGTACTTTAGAAGTAATGCGTGTTCATACAAACAGACAGACGGACATTTCTAAAAATGATTGAAATGTATTCTATTACCTATTCCTAGATACCTGCAACATTTTTTTTACGAAAGTCGAAGATATACGGACACTTTATATTTAGATTACATTCTTATTATATGTTATAGACAGAAGACAATAAATCTCTGTTAACTATAGTTGATAGTTGATCGAAATTGTTCTACTTTAATCCTAAAATGAGACCTTACAATCCTTATGAATGTAATATTTATACCAAACCTGTTTACAGGAATACGATACCTTTATTATCTCAGTTTCTATTCTCTAAATAAAGGGAAAAGGTTCCGGGAAAAATGATTCTAGAAGATTCTAAAACATGAAATAGATATTGGAGACAATATGGAAATAAGAAAGCAAGTGAGGGAATGTGGAAGTGACGGCACCGTGGTAGCATGTTCACCAAACAGGTTTGAATCCGTTCAATGCACCGATGCTGTTGGTGAAGGAAATCTTTATGATAAAACCATAGTATGATAGGTTTTATTCTAATGTTCAACTGGCTATCCGTCACCATCTAATTGAAAGAACAATCACTTATAACCGTGTTTCATAAACTGCACTTTAGAGTCGATTCTCCTCTAGGTTACCATTGTAAGCCTTATTAGCATTAAACATTAGAAGAGGTTGTGTTCAAACGCTGAAATTTATAAATAGCTAGCCTCTGCCCGCGACTTCGTTCGCGTAGAATAGTTACTTTGGGCTAACGCTAACACGCAGCGGATGCTCTCAAGAGGAAAGAAAAACCGATTTTGAAACATTCTTCATTGGTGCTCCTCGCCTGTTGGTCTTAGCGTGATGATGTATATAGCCTATAACCTTTCATTATAAATGAGCTATAGAACACTGAAAGAATTTTTCAAATCGGACCAGTAGTTCTTGAGATTACCCCCTACAACGTTATAAACTCACAAACTTTACCTGTTTATAATATTAGTATAGATTAATAATAATAAAAATCCTTAAAAGTTCTGCGGGCAATATTGATACACCGATCCAACCAATTCCGGGAAATCACACCTTTTATCTCGATTGCGTTTATTACAGTGAGCTGATGAATACGGTTGATCAATACACCTCTCTCATTATTTTTATTGTGGAATAAAACCTGTTGATGTAAATGTAATTGTTGGATTTCCATTAATAAATGTATCGTGTATTGTTTGATATTTGCTTTTAAATTCAAATTCATTATGTACCCTTCACCATTGTGCAGTGCTTCGACCTTCTTTGATAGCTCATCTTTTACTTTTGTGGATGTGTGTAGCTGCACAGAACGATGGCTTTTGGATCTAACCGAAACGCGCATATGTCATAAATTAAAATGAATCGGCCTGAATATTTTAGATGACATCTTTATATTGCGATTCAGGTGAGTCAGGACGACATCTTTTATAACAATTATACAACTTTGATTAAAACTACTTAATCTAGAACAATCATTTATTATACTTAAGCGTTGAGACATTCTAAATTAATATTCTAATTTAATTGTGAGGTATAAAACTGGCTATCAGTATTGTTACACTCGAAGAGTAAACATAATGTAATATGAGTCACTATAAATGACTTCGTACACTCAAAAAGAAAAGTGAAATAAATTTACTATTATGGAGAGATGTATTTATATATACTAGTGGGCGCCCAGTGGTCTACATTCGACCATAGTTCATTGATTTTTTAAAGGAATAAATATTATAATAATAGCTGTATGTTATAATATCATTGTTGAATGTAGAATGAAAAAGGGTAATTGGAACGTAAAAGTAAAATAATACATACAGTCGAGCATAGCAACCTCCTTCACAACCTATTTTGAAGTCCTTTCTTGACAGATATCAAAATGTCTTTTTTATTTACATGTGTGTATATGTTGTGAAGCAGTAGTGTGAGTAATGCATATTTTAATTAATTTAATGTACTTCTAATACATTTTATACAAAATAAATAAATAAACGTTAACTATGCCAAATTTCACTTTCATCCGTTCGCCCAATTCCGTTAAAAAGGGATACAAAGTTTAGGCTTCACGTATTAATGTATACGATGATACCTATATATAGTTTATTCTTTTGTAATCTTCCACCTTATACTGTTCTGTGGTTGTAATAGTCTCATAGATTTTATCATTTATTTCTCTTCGATGTGTTTCAATTTCCAGAATTGTCCTCCGTCACGCTGTGACGAGTTTATATCATTACATAGTATAAAACAAAGTAGGGGATTTTTGTAGGGGATGTCCTACAATATTATGATAATTTGTTGTTGATAGTTGATAGTGATAATTGATAGAAGATGATATAAGGATCAGCGAATTGTAACTACCGAACCCGCCAAGTGCTTGATGTACACTGCTTTATTTTCGTTATGTATTCTTATATTACTTATAAAATGATATTGCTTACTACGTAAATAAGTTTGATTGTTCCGTACAATTTTATATTATATAAGGTTTTCCACGCGGCATCGCTTGGATTAACGTGGATTCAATATAAACCTCAGATACACTACATTTTTTCTGGACGAAAGGAACGCTATATCCTTTTTTTACATCTGACAATGTATATACAGATTATCATGTAGATTGATTAAATAAGGCATTGGTTACGCCATCTATTATTTTTTATATGTATTATTTCCTCTTCCTTATTCCGCATATTTTATACTGGCGGGCCCGGTAGACGTTGTCCCGCCCTGATTATAAAAAAAATATATAATTATATACCAAAACGTTCCCCATGAATCACTTTATCCACTGGTGAAAACCACATGAAAATCCGTTCAGTAGTTTCTGAGTTTATCGCGAACAGACAGACAGACGCGGTAGGGGACTTTGTTTTATACTATGTATGGATATACTTTCGCACGCTATTTATTATCTATGTAGTATATACAACCCCTTCCCTTTCAAAAGAACGGAACGCAAAACGTCGCCCTCTCTTCTACGGCTAACGATACAAGCGCACGCACGCAATTACGCAAAAAAAAACTTGTACAAAATACTAAATTATTTATTGGATTATCTATTTACGAACATTTTCCGGGATGACAGTGTATATTGTATGGTGATTGTGACAAAACCAGCCCATACTTATTAAATAATTGATTACAAGAACCCGGTAAGTTCCGTTCAAAATACTACCGCTAATTATTATACCTATATTTTCATAAATTTCCACCAGGCATGAAAGCGTAACAAAGTCACGACCGCATCCTTACTAATATTATAAATTCGAATTTGAATTAATTTATTTGTTTGTTACGCTTTCACGCCTAACTACTGAACCGATTGGAATGAAACTTTACACACATTCTATCAGGGCTATAAAAAAGGGCATTTCATACAGAAGAATCTTACTATACCCGAGCTCAAAACTACATTAACGCGAGCGAAGTTGCAGGTGAAATCTAGTTTCTATTATTAGTAAAGATAAACTTGAATAAGCAAGTACATTTCGTTTAAATATAAATTATTAAACTCTATATTTACTCGTTGAATGTTTGCTGTAAATTCAGAGTGTAAAATATGTATATATAAGTACGTGTATGTATGGACTATGTATACATATTTATATATTATATTGTTATGGCTTTCGTCCGTGCGTTATCCCCTTAATCCGCAGTTCGACGGCGGAATATTCCATAAATTGCGTCCATTGCAGAATCGGTCAATTTATCATTGTTTTGTTTCTGTATTTTTTCGTTATTTCGTCTTTTTTATCATTTGCATATGTGATTGGCTTTCATATTTGAACACGTTATTTTTATTACAAACTAGCTACTGCTTGCAGCTTCGCTCGTGTTAATATAATTTTGACATAACTCGCGGGAATACTATATATATATATTTTATATCATTGGTGGCAAACGAACATGTGGGTCACCTGATGTTAAGTGATCACCACCGTCCATGGACACTAACAACACCAGAAGAGTTGCAAGTGCGTTGTCGCCCTTTGGGGGGAAGGGTTAGGGGAGGGAGAGGAGAGAGGAGAGGGGAGGGGAGGTGGGCCTCCGGCGCTCTCACTGACCGAACGAAACGCAACAATGCAAGCACTGTTACTCCACGTTGGTTTTCTATGAGAGGAGGGTACTACCCCTGGCGAGCCGACCCATTCATGCTGAAACCAGTAATAGTTTCAGCGTGACTCTACCACCATTACCATTACTATATTTTTTCGGATTGAGAAATTACTGGGTATTGAAAGTTCAGGCGTGAAATTAATAAACAAACTCACTTTCCTATTTACAATGTTAATTGGATATTGCTTGAATAAGAAGCAATATTATTAGTAGAAATTTCGTAACAAGCATTTGTAAAGCGGATCTAACCTGTTTGGGATATCGCTTGCCTTTTGTTCATTATTGAATCTCATGTTAACTCTTGTTAAAATATTCACGCACTTGTTAAAAATTTTCACCCATGCGTAATTTGTCGCCCTAACCATAGGGCTCATTAGGACTCATTATAATTTTTCTGGACTACCAATATATAAAACGATGGTGGATCAGTGCTTGCGTGATTGGAATCCGCAACGAGTGATATAGGTGTAAGGGAAGGTGGACCTCTGGCGCTCTCACTGACCGAACGAAACCCAACAATGCAAGCACTGTTTCTTCATGTCAGTTTTCTGTGAGAGGGTGGTACTACCCCGGGCGATTCAACCCATTCATGCTGAAACCAGTAATAGCTTTAGCGTGGCTCTACCACCATTAAACCAATGCTTATTAGCTTATATCTTAACATCTAGCGACAATTACCTAAATGTGTGTTCAAAGGTTCATAGTTTCATTCATTCACATTCGTATATGTCGGGGCAGCGATAAAATGGCTTCCATGTAGAAGTATGACGTCATCCATAGTGACGTCATGGTTATGATTTGATCGATGAGTCCACGAAGAACAATCGAATAAAACGTTAACGGATACATAGACACGACACTGACTAAGTTACGTCGAATTATCCTTAGGTGTGATTAGCCCAACTGTCTGAGCGAGTATATCCAGCCTCTAGTCGTCAGTCGCCTTTTAAGGCATCTAGATACATAAACAGCCGATACCTCCATCCAATGGCGTCTCATATCGAGGTAAATAATGAAAAGCCGATAACCTCAACCAATAGCGTTTGAGGTCATTAGTAACACCCCCGATGTAGTCAATAGCGCGGTATCGCAGGTCAATAGTGGCTCCCCCATTATATAAATATAATTTATTTATATTTATACTGTGCGGTTAGTAATATTATTATGAAATGTCAGTAGAAAATCAATACTACTAGAAGAATAATGTAGAGAACTAGCTGTGAACCGCGTCTTATTCCGCGTTAAGTTTTACAAAAAAAATTGTTCTGTGTAAAGGTGAGCGTTAAGCGGAACAAATTCTCAGACAGATAAACAAAGATTTTAAACATTGTTTTTGTTGTTATAACTACTGTATATACTTTTACATGAACAGACAGAAAATCTACTCCAGACACTCTTTGAACACCCATACTAAGAATTATACGTATCCATACGAACACTTGCTCTTTTACATACAGCTTCGCATTATAACTACAACACGCTCTCGCACACATTTACATTTATTTAGGTTTTATTTATTATTAACAACGAATTTTTGCTTCGTTTGTCTTTACATTAATTTTCTTAAAATGTAATACGCCCCAAATGTTAAGTTAATACGCGCCACCATCAATTAAGTCAATTTGTAATCAGGCATTAAGCTTCCAAGAAACAGGCTTTGCCTAATTTGCTGCCATATTTATGGCTAATATTTTGTAAAATATTTTAGAAATAAAGATACTTGTATTGGTATATATTAGTAAAAAGATCTTACTTGTACATTATAAACATTGTATATTCAATTTTATTGAAGTTATACTACTTTTGGCGCATTAGGAAAAAATGATGAGAATAAATTTTTACGAAACGCGCGCACACCGTCTCGAAAAATCGACACCATGAAGTTAGCTATAGTCAACATTTTGTATATGTTGTTTGTATTTCTTTGTATTAAAACTTTCAATGTATTAAATACCTTTTTTCTATTGTTAGTGTCGTTTTTTCTACAAACGTAGAATAAGGCGAAAGATAAAATTTTTGAAAAGATTTTTATCTTGTTACACCAGAGAAGTATAACTTCTATTACGCGTGTACATAAGTCCACACACACTTTTTTTTTAATCTGTATTGATGCAATATATAAATATATATACCAGGTGAATGTTTAATGGGTCACACCCTTCAATCCTGTAGTAGTTCATGGTCACATTTAATATATAAAATAATAATATCAAAACATATACTAATAAACAACAAAAAGAATCTTAGTTAAAGTTTGTCCTAAAACTTTTTAAAGTATGGGAACAATACGTTTAAACGTAAAAAAATCTAGTTCAATGAACAACATTAAAGGGGCGTTTTCAAGGTTAATCATTACGTAACTGCTTATCTTGGGAGCGCCGCGCGGTCGAACAATAGAAAGTGGGGTGCGGGTCGAGGTGGGGAAACGGGCGGGACGGCGCGGCACTGTGTGATTTATTGCTTTCCTTATTACACCAGTTCGTTTTTGCGTAAATCAGCTGATGTTGAGTGTATATCAGTTTCGCGTTTCTCGAGATAATTAGGTCAACTATTAAACACTAATTTTTTTTTATTAATTTGTAACGAGAATCGACTAATGATTATCCTGTAAAAATATTGCTGGCGACTAAACAGTCGCGCTGTGGGGTTTTGGCGGGATCTTGGTCTGTCATGTAGTGGATTTTATTTTTTATTCAAATCTTGTGTTACTCGACTCTATATTGTGTAAAATTGGTGGTGTTTTATGTAATATAGTTTGTTTATTATGCATAAGTGAAGTGAATGGAAAATAATACAACGGACCATGAATTCTGAAATGCCACAAAAATTCCATGGAAAGTTTTAACAAGTTGGCCACCATCTTATTAGTTAATTGAAATTATACCAAGAAACTTGTAATATCGCTACTCACTTGACAATGGCAGTGATGGTCTACTAGAAGACTGGTTGCCAAAATGGAATGGAAGAAGAATTTGTAATATTATTAACTACTTGACAATGGCAGTAATAATCTAAAAGATTGGTTGCCAAAAATAAAAAAAACCAATCGCGCTGTATATTGCATAAGGATAAATAAAAATGACTTATTTAATTGTTGCGCTCATATGAATAAATATTTTCATTACTTTCAAGGTCACGTTAATATTTGGCAATTCATATCTTTGAACACATAGAAAATATTACCTATAAGATCGACGTAACCGATTGTCGCTTCTTAGCAAACGTTGAAACGTGTCGTGCTCAACTAATGAATAATCCTAACTAATCCTACATCCTAAACACACAAGTGGACGAGACAAAATCAAACAAAACCGTTTGCGTACCGCATTATAAAGCTCGCAAGAGATGTCTCTGTTAACTTGAACACAAAAAAAAGCTGTAATAAGAAGGTTTACTACGCGTTGAAAAATTACCAATATTATAGTTAACGATTTGTAATGTGATATGTATGTATATATATATATATATATATATAAGCAAAACAATTAAATATATATATATGTCGGAGGAAGCTATAAGTCGAGTTGAATAATTGTTTGTCTTCATCTAAATTCTTAATCTTATTTTATTTGATTTATAACATTTTTCTATAACTTTCTATAACTATAAGCCTTAAGATAAAAGTTACGAATATTGTATTTCACCAAACGACCAATCAGAACAGACCATGTGCCTCGAGCGGAGTCGAGACAACCTTTACTTTAAGAGGCGTACAGTTTTATTACTTTAAAAATACTTAATTTTTATTTTTGGTTTTAATGGTGGTACAGCCACGCTGAAATTATTATTGGTTTCAGCATGAATGGGTCGGCTCGCCCGGGGTAGTACCACCCTCTAATAGAAAACCGACGTGAAGTAACAGTGCACGCATTGTAGTGTTTCGTTCGTTCAGTGAGAGCGTATATACATTACAATAATATATAATATATAAAACATACAATATATAAAATATACAGTTTATTAATTCTACACTACGGAACTACACGAGCTACAGACACTACACGAGCTCAATTCAATATATATATATATACACAGCTTGCTAGTTACACGTGGTTAGTTCGACGCTAACCGCACAAGCATAATACAGTCGGCCACGCTTACAGACATGTCACTGACGCGAAACCATCAGTTTATCTCCTGGCAAAAAAATACCATTCAACGCCCTTAAAGAAGTTTTCGAATCAGTTCGCAGCGCCTCCAACCGGTTCCAACTATGAGTCTAAACAAACCAGGGACTCATTCACACACACAAAGAAATTTCATCACGATCGGTCCATTCGGTGTTCAGTCACATACACGCGTACAGAAGAATTATATATAAAAATAAATCAATTGCCGAATGTATATAAGCGCATGAGTTTAGAACGGTTGCACTTATATGGCTAATATTTTATTATTATTGTGTTTATAATAGTCAGGAGAAGCTTTGTGTGAAAAAATATTAGTGCCTGTAACCGTCACACGCGACTGAAGTCAAACTTCTTTGGCGTTACGAGAGATGGCTATTACGGTTAATATATATATATATATATTATGTCAAAAGGAGGCAAACGAACAAGTGGGTCACCTGATGTTAAGTGATCACCACCGTCCATAGATACTAGAAACACCAGAGGAGTCGCAAGTGCGTTGCCAGCCTGTGTTTGGGGGAAGGGGTGACGGGAGGGGAGGTGAGCCTCCAGCGCTCTCACTGACCAAACGAAATGCAACAATGCAAGGACTGTTACTTCACGTCGGTTTTCTGTGAGAGGGTGGTACTACCCCGGGCGAGCCGACCCATTCATGTTGAAACCAGTAATAGATTCAGCGTGGCCTTACCAACTACAGTTAGTTAGTTTGGTATAAACAATTAGTAAATAACAATTTTTAGAACTACTTTTGTACGGGGTGTCACATAATATACGGTTCCGATAATGATTTACGACCAACAGAAGTTCTGTACAAGCTGATAAATATAATGTATAATGAATAAAATATTGGTAGGTTTATGGTAACCCAATTACCTCTAGGTATTTTTTTTTAATTGTTAGTTTTTTTTAAATATATATTTCAACAGCCTTTACGGTTTCAGTTGTTTAATAAATTACCAGTTATCTTTTAATACGATTTGAGGTGAAATGGAAGTAAGCATACGCTTCAAATTACAGTGAACCTTCTGAACGTCCCTATATTGTGACTTCGTTTAACAGTTAATCTTGTAACATAACCCTTTCGTGTTACAAAAACTATTACACAGTCTTACACGAGATTTAGGGAATATTTGTTGATGTACTTGCTTATTGTTTAGGCTTTATCTTGATAATTACGTCCTTTGTAAGTTTTTACTATTTAGCATTACAATTACTAAATCACAGAAGCGATGATGATTCTATGGGATTGAGTGTTAGCTGAAGGTGATATCACGGCTCTTTGTATGCCTGTTTGTCTAGGTTTTTAGTTAAAAATCTTTGTCCAAGCACCTATAAGCGTCTTGAGGCAGCTCTACATGAAAGTCAGTCCCTCCCTAAGCTTAGCGTGGTTGTATACGTTTAACATCAGTTGAAATTATGGGTAAAGCTAAATTTGTAAATAATCATCTCATTAATTTCAGTTGAACAAGAAATCTTCGATCTATGTAAGATTCAGAAGATTCAGAATTATGGTACCAAAGTATAATCTTTGCACAAAGAGAGATGGAGTTCTCCTTATGCTTTTTTATTATATTTACCATTTGTTAATAATTTTATCATAGGAAGCAAACGAACGGATGGGTCACCTGATGTTAAGTGGTCACCACCGTCCATAGACACTTGCAACATGAGCAGAGTCGCAAGAGCTTTGCCAGCCTGTGTTGGGGAGGGTGGAAAGGAAGGGGAGAGTAGGTGGGTCTCCGGCACTCTCACTGACCGAACAAAACGCAACAATGCAAGCACTGTTACTTCACGTCAATTTTGTCTGAGAGGGTGGTACTACCCCGGTTGAGCCGACCCATTCATGCTGAAACCAGTAATAGCTTCAGCGTGGCTCTACCACCTACATAGGAAGCAGTTGGACAAGAATTTACAATGTTACTGCTAGTAAGTACTGCTTGTACCATTTGCATAAACCTTGCTCGACAGAATAGCTACAACAGAGCGAGAAATAGCACAGTCATCCAATTATAATTAATTAACACAAATCTCTCAATTATTAAGTAGATCATAGCTGAATCTGAATGCATTATTTTGTAACTATACTAGATTCCTGTGGCATTTGTATCTACGAAAGCATTACCCGAGACGAACGAAAGTATTTAAAAGCCCGGATAAGGGCAGTAAAGAGTTAATTGTTCCAAATTAATATACGTGGAGCAGTCCCAACTCTCTAATTCACATTGTATTGTTAAATTATTTGAGTTATGTCCATTATTACGTAGTTTCGTATCCCTGGCACAGCGGCTATCTCGGGGCAAATTCCGCTCATCCCCTTATAGTTAATTGCCGAGTTTGTGGGAAATGTATCGCTTTATTAGTCTCAACATAGCTTTATTAGATACTTTAGAGTCACATAATAAAGCGAATTTAATATAGGATGAGTATGAATAAATTACTATAGTATAATCACTAACCGGACTTATACTATATGATGATATATTTGAAGCGAAGACCACTAAATGGCAGTTTTGAAAACTGTGTCAGTAGATTTGGATTCAAATTCTACAAGACACTTGAGCTTTTGCCCGGCAAGCTACGTCAGCTCGCGGGCTAAACCTCATTTTGCGGGGGACTTGTTTTTTAGCAGGCCTTGTAGTAAAATCTCGCTCAATGCATAAAGGAAAGAAGGATACCTGAAAGCAAATGTGCCAAAAATTTGGAAGGTTTTGGGGGAGGGAAAGAGGGAGTTTGTAAGGGCGGCGGTAGAGGGCGGTAGTTACCGTTTGTCAGATACATCATCGGAACCTTCACCTGGTTGTATCAGTTTCCCGTCCACTAGATTAAGAAGGAGAAGACGAGTTTGTGCACGTACGTTTGTGCCTACGCTTGTGCATTGGAATATTTCCTGCGCATCTGACTGCTTCCGAACATACATACATACAATCGAGGACAATAAATTATATGTTAAATAAAGCCTTTTCATACTATTTTATACTTTCATTTTGTTTCGGTTTCGTTTTACCATAATCACACCTGATTTAAGATAACGCTGTAGTTCAAGGTGGTAAACACACTAAACGCAGAGATCAAGTTTAGCTACCGAAATACATACATAGGTAGTTGGCGATAGATTTTCAACTTAAGAATCGTAGCCCAGCCTGGCCAGCTTATAAAACTATCACCACCATACACACCTTCATCTAAAGCTCTGCCTTATTCGTAAGTATTCGAGTGTAACTTGATTTTTTTTTCTCAAACTGACTACGCTATTGACCTGGCAGGGTCACAGCTTCACCGGACTACTAAGGTTGGCGCTTAAGGCGCTCAACCGATTTGGGTTTTAGGTAACACATACACAAGGGTGCACGGACACCTCGGCTTGGGCTGTTACCTGGAAAAAGACGCGTCTAACCTAGCTAACTATTCTAAGCTATTCATACATATATACATTTGTGAATCACACAATCGAAATTGCATGATTCACAAATGAATACGTGTATATCGGAATGTAACTTGATCGATACGGTGTCCTTACACACTAACTACTGAGGCAACATCAAAAGATGTTAATCAACAGGTGTTTGTACTGATTACTTGCCATAAATTATTTTATAGATGTTTTACAAACATTGGTTTCTACCAATCACAAATAATCAAGAAAAAAGTCAAACACATAAACATGGTCTCCACACATGGCTGTTAAAAGAGGCCTTGAAATTCTCATTTAAAAACTTATGCATTTATTACTTCAACAACCAGTAAATTCGTCGAAAACAATGTTAATAATATCGCTATTCGTACTTTTATTACGTTTTAGTGACATGGACGTAGTCAATATACGTCAGAGAAATTAACGGTGAAAGAATGAGAGGTAGAAAATATACATGGTAAATATATGTGAACCTAGATCATGGGCAGCCTGAGACTGATATGTAGCTCAAACAGAAAAAGTACTGATTTAAAAGTAAGATGTTTCCATTTCTTGGAAACCGATACAAAAAAAAATTACGAAGTTTTAGAACATTTAGAAAAAAGTGGTGACCCGTTTTTTTATTCTCTTTCATGAGGAACATGGCGTGGTAATAAACAGGCACTTAATCCTAAAATCAATAGAATTTGACTAAGAACAGAGTTAGATCAATTTATCAAATTACATCGGAGGCCGTAAGCCACGGTCACAATTCCGTTAACTTGTTGAATAAATACATAGTTGTGTGAAGTACTATTGACTTACAGATCAGAATGATTTAATTGTAGAATTGACAATAGCATCAAGTAAAATACTGTCTATCTGTTAACCTTACTAATAAAAGACAAATTAAATTCATGTAGGAGGTAGAGCCACGCTAAGCCATTACTGGTTTCAGCTTGAATGGGTCGGCTCGCCCGGGTTACTACCATCCGACCCACAGAAACACCGACGTGAAGTAACAGTGCTTGTATTGTTGCGTTTCGTTCGGTCAGTGAGAGTACCGGAGGCTAATATTCCTTCCAGCTATATATTAATTATGGTACCTTCAATCTTTCTAATTGTGTCAAATGTTATATCATATTTTTATACTATGCTTTTTATTATACTACTTGTATATTTCCTTACGAACATTCATGAGCCATGTCTAGACCAAAACGGTACTATACGTATGGTATAGATAAGCAATTCCGAGAGAAAAGAATTGACTGTAAAGACTGTAAGTATAAGCGCCATGTCAAGCGGGTTTTGGTGTAAAAAAGCTATTATAGAGTGGATCAATACGTGAATGATTGTGTTGTTTGGAACTGACTCCCCTCTATGTGCATCCACTGAAAACGATTGTAACCTATATGTATGTTAAAAAGATAAACCCGATCGAGTTTCTTGCCGGTTCTTCTCGATGACTGAGCTATTTTCCGAATCGGCGTTAGTTTTGACGTTCATAAACGCCTTCTTTGGATGTTATTTGAATAAAGTACTTTTGATTTTATTCAAATATTTTCGTTCGATCAATCAGGTCAGTTTACATCCAAGTAAAATCGATGCAAATGTTATATTTTTAGCATATGTTGCATAATGATACTCTCAACTGGTATAAGTTTTTGACCAACTATGCAGAAAGAGAATAATATTCTTCAAGTGACATACACTATAGTTTTCCGAGTTTGGTGGATTTTAAATTATATCTCGTAAAATTTTTGCTTATTATGACAATGATGTGGCTTAAATATTCTGTTTGTAAACAGAAAAAAAAAACCATTGAAGAATTATACCTTTTTTTATGTCATAGCAGGCAAACGAACGCGTTGGTCACCTGATGTTAACTGATCACCGCCGTCCATAGACACTAACAACACCAGGGGAGTCGAAAATGCGTTTTTCAGACTACGTTTGGGGGAAAGGGAGGTGAGCTGGGCCTCCGGCGCTCTCACTGACCGAACGAAACGCAACAATGCGAGCAGTGTAACTTCACGTCGGTTTTCTATTAGAGGCCAGTACTACCCCGGGCGAGCCGATCCATTCGTACTGAAATCAATCAGTAATAGCTTCAGCGTGGCTCTACTCCCTTATACTATAAGAATAAGAATACTAATAAGTTTCTTGCTTACCAACACCGAATTGAACAAGTCGTTCATTAATACAGTTAAAATAGTTTCAATGTTGCAGTTAGTTCTTTATTATCATTATTCAAATATTCTACTTATTCCTTTTAAACTACTAACAATAACTCTATAAAGTGTTCAATCGTTAGATATGTGAATAATTTAATCAGGGATTTCCCTAAATTACTGGTAAAAACTCAGTTTTAATGAATTAATCTTTTAAGCTTCAATAATATTATTTGTTGGTAAAGAGTGTACAAATATTGTAGATAATATAAGTAAGTGAAGTGAAAAATAGAATAAATAAAGGTTTCAACTTGTTATTCGCGTGGAAAAACAAACAGCTGTTTTAGTTTTTTTAATGATAATAAGGTAGCTACTGAAATAAAAAAGAAAATCGGTTTACGATAATGACAGCTACCGGTAAATTACAGATATTCCATTTGTTATTGTTGTTTTAGCAGATTATATTATACTCACAATGAGATACAAGTACCGTCGCTTGTACCGGTGCACTTTAAACCGGTGCAACCGGTTTGCAGTTCCCCGTTGGACATATACACAGGCTTCTCCGGTAACTACGCGGAACGTGTCGACGCTGGTGCTCCAGTTTACTTGGCGGCCGTGATAGAGTATCTCGCCGTTGAAGTACTTGCGAGAGACAATAAGAAGACCAGGATCATACCTAGACATCTAAAGTTGGTGATGAGGAACGACGAGGAATTGAACAAGCTTTTACATACAGGTGGTTCTTTCGCCAAAGAAGACCGAGAAGGAAGCTTAATAAGAAAGCATTACACACCGACTGACTCACGATGTAATGATGACTATAACACATACATACATACAGTTTAATGTGTGTGTATTCGGTGATGTGTGATCCAAGCAAGTGTCATAAAGAAATATTGCAAAAGAACATCGACTGTAAAAAAGTTCTCTCGAAACAATGTTAGATAGTTTTGCCTGTACTCGAAATATCCCTATGCCTTTAGTATTTCGACACATCATCACCTAATGTACCCCTATGCACCTAATAATGTAGTTTAAAATGGTAACATGCTAAATCTAAATGACTGGCTCTAAAATACCAGCTACCGGAATAACCTATCACCGTTTGACGAAAGATTTTCATCTTAAGGGTGCTAGCTAGGTGGACTTAGAAAAAGCCCTAACACCGTACTATGATTTTATCACGCTGTGTTACTCCACCAAAAATTCCGGGTCACTACAAGTAACCTTGATTCTTTTGGCGTGTTAGGGAAAAATGATGAGAGTAAATTTTTACGATGCGCGCGCACACTTTACGAAAAACCGACACCCTGAAGTTAGCTATAGTCAACTTTTTCTATTGTTGGTGTTGTTCTTTCTACAACCGTAGAATAAGGCGAAAGATAAAATTTTTGGAAATATTTTTATCTTGTTACGCTATAGAAGTATAACTTCTAACGAGTATACATAAGTACACACACACTTTTTTATATTTAAAAAGTTTTATCATTGTAGCTTAGTTAGTCCCATCATATCTCCTTGCAGCTAATAATAATAAAACTAAAATAAACAACAAAATTATTACATGCGGAAATAGAACAAACTACACATTATTCTGGTAGAATACGAAATCAGCTCTGCTAGGATGCTGTGTTAAACAACCAAATCCTACATATTAATTTGAAAATATATTTTTATAGTATATTTTCATGTATCCAACCGTACACATTGTATAAGAGAAAGTTCTAAACGTTACCTCTTTGCGTCTATTTCTCATAAGACAAATGCCGGCGAGCAAGCACCACTATACGAAATCACTAAATAATATAATAATCATTTTATAAAAATTGATATTTTTGCCAACTTACCAGCTTGCTTTAAAAAACAGTATTGTATTTTGAATTAAGTCTTATTTTGTTATTTAGAATCATTGTGATTTCAAACCGGATGCAACGGCAAAAACGACAGGTAAGAGACATAACTACAAGACATAAATACAAAAATTAGTGAGCCAGAGCGAGAGAGCAAATGTCGGTGTGTGTGTATATTGCACACTGTTTAATACTTGATTGCATTTGAGCATTTAACGTGTGTTAGTATATGTGAAAAGTACGTGAGCTAATACTACTGTACACTGTATGCGGCTGCGTATTACAGCTTTTTAGTAAGAAGTCAGCGTGGTGTGTTATTATTTAACAGTGTTTGTGAGTATTTTTATATCTTATTGTGCTAAATAATAAATTCATTTTTAAACAAATAAAGTTTGTCATTTTCCTATCATTGTTACATATATTCATCTCATTCTTTTGTCGATTTACTGAAGTTTCACTTGTATCGTGTGTGAATCGCACATACACACCTTTTTTTTAACTGTGGATTTGAAAGCTTGGATTGTCAGTTAAAAAGCATTTAACTTGTTTTATTTTATCTTCGTACTGTATTTTAAGTTTAATCTTACTAGTTAACTGTCATTCGTTTATTTGATTTTATTTACTGCCCAAAAATTAAAAGATTGTGTACTCAATCTATGGGCGACGGAAAGGATTATTCCTAAGACATATTTTGTATTTTTTTTTTTTTTTAATAATATTGCTTACATGTATTTCAGAGTAGAATTGTTTGTTGCCCAAAATAATTAAAAAAAACATATAGACAGGGTCGTCTGACTATAGTTTCTGTGATAGTCTATCAAGAAATCATAAATTATAGAAATTAGAGATGAGATACCTAGATTTTCCTGGTAGAATGTATTTAGAACTTAGTATACCTAAAAATAGTAACAATAATATGACAACTTAGAACATTTAAATTATAAGACTCAGTGAAACTTTCAGTACTGTTCTATCATATTGACTCGTCAAACGCAGTAGATAACGTTGGGTGCGTAATGTCGGGAGGAAATTAAAGCGATGTTGCGTTGTTTACTTTTATTACTCTGAGAGAATTCGAGCGAGTGCTTGTACCGAACGTGGAGGTTAGCATAGAAATGGATATGTCGGGCAAAGATGGACGACTTTTTTTAATCAATCAAAAATTCTGTCCGATGTTCGTCGTAAATTAACTTACCTTTCAGTGTTTTATAGGTTTACCCTTCTGAAAATGTGCATAAGAATTGCATAAATTAATTACACCCGTCATCACAAGACGATCACAAATTTCCACGAATTTATTAATTTTTTTTATATCATAGGAGGCAAGCGAACAGGTGGGTCACCTGATGTTAAGTGATCACCGCTGTGTATAGATACTAGCAAAACCAGGGGAGTCTCAAATGCGTTGGCAAGCTGTGTTTGGAAGGAGGGGGAGGGGAGATGGGCCTCCAGCGCTCTCACTGACCGAAAGAAACGCAACAATGCAAGCACTAAGACGTCCAGCTGAGATGAGCTTGCTTCAGTTTTGTAAAACGTTCTCTCTATCGTCTTCCCGCCGTTTCACCACGGATTCCCTCGCCAGCATCTCAAGCCTAAGGTTCGATCTTCTAGATGGGAGCCCTCGAGTATGACGCTAGTACGATGCAGTGACACCATATTTACTAGTTTCCTGCACACACCACACTGCACTCCACATACTTGCACACTAAAACGGTATGTAGACAAGTTTTGTCAAGGGCCCTTTTCCCCTTTTTAACTTAGTTAGCCTTGGCTAAAAGTTTCAGATTCTGAATACACGTTAGCTCACATGGTCAGTTTCATTCGATTTGTATTGTATTCAAGGCAACAGCCCAAGCCGAGGTTTGTCCAATCTGGCATCCTTAAGATTGTTGCCATTCGGCTAAGTGCCCTAAGTACTCCCCCAAAAAGCCTGATGAATCTGTGAGAGCACATCAAACCAATGGCGGTTAGTCAGTTTAAAAATTTCCCACCAATGCGCCACACTAAACGATGATCACTATAAAGTGTAATTATGTAGTAGTGTTTTAAAAAAGAGTGAAAACTTAATTATGGGAATAAATGTACACGTTTCCCTAAAAATATATAACAAACATGTACAATAATTCTATCACCATATGCATCCAACTATCACATAAATCGTAGAATAATCGAAAAGTATGCATAATGTAACCGAACTAAATCATTTTTTTTTATTTAGTGTAATTAGTATGCACATTTTTCTTAATTCTGAATATATATAAAACTCAATATTGTAAAAACGGTAGATACTGGTTGTCTCTGCTTCCTTTTTTTGTACGTCAAAATTGTCATATCCAATTTAGAATATATAAATTATTACTTCTGCAACGCTTGTAGCAGTAAACACGGGCCATGTCTGGTATCCGTCAACATTTGTCATCAGAACGTTGTACCTTATTGTATCCATACGACACGCTCGTATATATTATATCAACCGTTTTTATTATCTGAACGTACGATTATTGTCCGAAGCGTTGACTAAAGTTAACTGACGTTTGTATTAACTAGGAACCGCCCGTGACTACGTTTGTGTTTGTCTATTCTAACTATAGTTAATATAAATTAAATTTTAATTAAGTGCAATTTCTTATGAGAGGGCTTTGAAATTCTGATCCGTAAACAAACCAATGATATTAAAATTAAAAAAAACTGTAGATACGTTACCTACATTATATTTTGACAAAACAATTGTCACGAAAACGCACACATAATTAAAGTAATATTGTAACGCCATACTGTCTTGATAAGTGAAAGTAAGATGGCATATTCTCAATATCGGCGGTGAAAAAGAAATAGTTATATGATGCTTAGATTAGGACAGATTAATGGTTTTTTTTTCTCGAACTAACTACGCTATTGACCTAGCAAGGTCTTAACAGCTTCACCGGACTAATAAGGCGTACGCTGCAGGCGCTCAGCCGATTTTATTTGGGAAACTAGCTCAAGGGTGCACGGTATACCTCGGTTTGGGCTGTTGCCTGATATATGCAATTCGCGACCTATCTCAGCTATCAATGCAAGACCTGTTACGTTGGTGTTTTTGTTGGTCGGGTGGTAGTACCCTAGGCGAGCTGACTCATTCATACTGAAACCGCTGAAACTATTACTGGTTTCAGCATGAATCGGTCGGCTCGTCCGGACTAGTACCACCCTCTCATAGAAAACCGACGTGAAGTAACAGTGCTTGCATTGTTGCGTTTCGTTCGGTTAGTGAGAGCGCCGGAGGCCCACCTCCCCTCCTCTCCCATCTCCTCTCCCTCCCCTAACCCTTCCCCCCATAGGGTGGCAACGCACTAACAACTCCTCTGATGTTGTTAGTGTCCATGGACGGTGGTGATTACTTAACATCAGGTGACCCACCTGTTCGTTTGCCACCTATGACATAAAAAAACCAGTAATAGCTTTAGCGTGGCTCTATCAGTTCTTTGCAACTGGTATTGCTAATGTCTATGGATCGTGGTTAATTAACACTTAATATCAGGTGACCCACATGTTCGTTTGCATCTTTTTTTTTAAAAACGAATGGTGATTATTGACATTTTCACGTTAAAACAATCTTTTAGGCTTTATTGTATTGGTATAGTTGATATCTCCGTGCTTTGTTGTCCATATTAAAAAAAAAACGCGACATAGCATTTTAATTTTAAAAATATGTTACCTAGAATAATCTGCTAAAAATTTCGTATTGAATAGTCATAATATCATATCAATAGCTTCAGTTCACGTGATTAGGCCTCAAAGAAATTGTATTTTCATTATATATATATAGATTACCGTCTCTTATTATAAATATAATACAAATAAATATAATATAAATATTACAGTAAAACGCCTTATTACATTCAAAACATATCGTTGTCGTTGTTCCGCTGAGCTGTTTCTATTGACACAAACATGGTTCATGCGGCGAGTTGAATATGTGAGCGGGGTAGTCGCGTACATAACTTTTATATTTAAAACAAATTTTTTTAACAATTTTCCGTATGCGCTTTGCTATAAATATCAACTGATAAAAATCGTTACGTAAGATAAAACGTTAAGACCCTCCAAGCGACTTTTTAGTTCTCTCTGTATCTTTTTATTTTATATAAGCATGCGCGTATCGAAACTCCAGCAGATGAGTTCATGGTCTCATTTCACATATAAAATAATAATATCAAAACAAATACTAATAAGCAACAAAGAGAATCTGAGTGAAAGTTTGTTCTAAGACTTTCAAAAGTATAAACACAAACGTAATAAACCTAGTTACAATGGTCGGTGCCGTAAGCTGCAAGGGGCAACCCGGAGTTAATGTAAATTATAAGCTTCGAAAATAAAACTGACGAATTCGAATTCGACGATTCGAAAGTATGTGTATCGAGACGATATTCGATCACGGCACTGCTTGTCAATCTAAAATTGTCGTTTCAAAGTATATAAATACTCCTTAGCTATCAATAACATCGCTCAACTACGCAAACCGCAAAGGGTGATGACCGTCAGAGTCATACGATACCGCACGATCTCTTACGAGGTGGCCTGCTACTAACAAGCTTAGACTTAGGCCAATGTATATTTCTAGTAACCAAGAGAGGTAGCAGGGCCCGATATCTGGCTCGCAATATCAGTATAACTCCTTTTTTTTTAACATGGGGAAATCCCTACGGATTCCCACCCTAGCCGGGTAGCTGAGGGTGGGGTATGTCCTACTTGCACGGACTAAAACCCCATGGTGCCTTCAATCACCTATAGGCCGGGGAGCAGGAGCTGCCGAACTGGCACTACGTCTACTCCCCAGCAGGTGTCGGCCCCTCATCAGGGGCCTCGTCGCGGTCGAGGGGTCAGACTCGTAGACCCCTCAGGGGAGGGCGAGAGTTACCCTCCCCGACGATCGTGAGAGGCGCATCGGCACAATGCGCCTCAACCGATCAGTATAACTCCTGCACAGTGGTCCTCTTTCAACTCTTGAGATCGGGGTCCTTCAGTGTATATCAAGTTACCGAGAGGTTTGTTGGTCGGGATGACAGCACATAATAACTATGAATTGTAGACCAGTGTTCACCGTTGTTTTTGGATTGCCCTGTGCTTCACCGTCAGACATAGTGTAGTCACTTCGCCATGATGCAAAAAATATGAAAACAAAATGAGATAGACTTTTCATATGTTCATATCTATAAGATAAGGTTTTCTCGTTCATAAAACAAATCAGACAAATATTCTTTTATTTTTTTCAGTAGTTTTCATTATATACATATTCTTAGAGGAAATATTAACAATTTTATTACATACTAAATACATAGTTATGTTTAATTATGTAAAATAACGTAGATTTTATTATTGAAAATGTTTTCGAATTACACTAATGGTTTCATAGGTTACCAGTACAAATATCTTTGCAAACTTTATATTAAAATAGTTATAAATATGACTATTTAAATTTTAGGAGGTTTAAAATAGAGTTTACATTCATCCTGACAGTTCTAAAGTCTTAGATCTATTGTACTGTTTTAATTGAGTCTACGATTCTATATCATTATTAGATCTCTATTTTCTTATGTTTTAAAATTTATTTTATTTTTCTTCATACGACTGTTGCCCATACCTGTACAACGTGTGTACGTTGTTTGCTTCCCGACGTCCTCACAACTGAGTCTCACAATAGGACAAGCATCATACCCGGGAGCCGCTTTCACCGCACACCCACGTTTTCACACTAAAAATACTTCCACCTAGAGACGTCTAGGTTCTCGTGAGGATCTGCTTTTATACTTATTAATATATGCGTAATACATACTTGTTTATGTGGTACTTGATAACGTCAGCGCAAAGACTGCTTCTGTCATTAAAATATTCATTTGTGTACTACAACCGCTATTTTTTTTAAATTATAAACACGCAGCGCGAAGAAGTGGGAAGTAAGAGTTTAGTCTGCGAGTCGTAAGCTGCGGTTAGATAAATAATGCATGCTCACGCCCATATCTGCATAACCACCGTTCCAACTGCCAAAGACGGGCGGTTCATTTCGCTTCTACACACTTGTCGCGACCTCCCGCGGTAGTGAATCTAGCTCAGGTCCGATCTTCTGGAATTGAGCTTCCAATACGTTACTTGAGTGATGTGGTGGTACGCTATTCATCAACTAATAAAACACAGAATATTACCATTCACACATCTACATACTCACACATTAGGTACATAGGTGCTAGTATAGGACTTAGCTAAAAATGTCAGATTCTAAGTAATGTACAGTTAGTTAGCCAAATTCAATTCAATCAAATCCTTTGACATGCAAGACATCAACCCAAGTCCAGGTTTGGCCACTTTCTTACCCTTGCGCTAGTTGTCATTTTGCCTCAGTTTCCATCAAATTTGGTGCAGCTATTAAAGTCTTTTAATCGAATCGAGTTCGATAAAAATAGCAGGGGCGTATTTTGGCTTATATCATTTAACCATGAACGTTTATACGTAGATGGAGTTTTGTATAGTTTACCTAACCAAAAATAACTAATACAGCGTCACTCAGTAAATCATGTGGCCATTTGTCACGTTACAATGATGATTCGTTAATTATGTTGTCCTTAATGACAGTAACATTACTCTTACTTTCTTCGTCATAACATATATTTAAACGCTTTAATATTTCAGTATTCAGTGGATTCGAAACATCGTTAGAAATATTATTCTAAATTTCTTTTCTATATTTTTCAATTTATTCAGAGTGAGAAATAACATATTTCCTTACCCAGATAGATGTATATGATAAATATCGTTATAATTCAGAGATAAAGATCTAACCGATAAAGAGGAAAGAAACCGAAAGATAGGAATTCCTATATAAATATTCGTAGAGGCCTATATGTCCTAGTTAAGAGAAAATAAACTGACCGGAAGATAAACCCATTAATATAATTAATAAAAACTGCAAATAATAGCAATCTATCATCAATCTAAATATACAATTTCCTGTAATTATTATATGCTCGGAACACGTCAGCACCAAACGGCGTCGCATGTAACAAGGTATATTGCGTAAATTAACCAAAATTTTCATACGTTTACACGTAACGTATAGGTAATAGGAATTCTGTGTGAGACGATAAAGTAAAATTTGCATAGAAATAAGCAAGGTACGCTGTTACGTTTTACTGGAACGAAATAAGGTGGCGGCAAGGGGGCCTGACCTGGAAAAGTTTTTTTCTTTATGGTCGAAGTTCGGCCACTGGACTAGCACTCGTAATTTAAAAGAGACATTGGCCAAATACTGCTACGTTCATTCTTGGAACGAGAGGAAGATTCCATTCCTTCAAACAATATGTTTATGTTAGTGGTAGGGTTTTTTTTAATGGGCCTGGCTAATTCCTATCATCCAGCTATAAATCTGTCGCCAAATAGATGTGTGTGTTTACCATCTTGGACTACAGCCACGCTGCAACTATTACTGCTTTCAGCATGAATGGGTCGCCTCGCCCGGGGTAGTACCACCCTCTCATAGAATACCGACGTGAAGTAATAGTGCTTGCATTGTTGCGTTTCGTTCGGTCAGCGAGAGCACCGGAGGCCCAAATCCCCTCCCCTCCCTCTCCCTTCCTTAACCATTCACCCCAAAAGGGTGGAAACACACTTGCGACTCCTCTGGTGTTGTTAGTGTCCATGGATGGTGGTGATCACTTAACATCAGGTGACCCACCCGTTCGTTTGCCACCTATGACATAAAAAAAAACAAAATAAAAATCGTTATGTAACATCAGATCAACGCTTGTTCAAACGCTAAGACCTATAAGGTATAGAAAAGTTAAGTATTTATCATAAAGTGATGCTTTCTTTATGTTAGATGAACTAAAATTACATAACCGTTTTAAACAGAGTGCGATCAGGCCAATTGAAAAGTACCCGATTTCCAGTTTTTAATTTTCTTATTTTATATCGGTTACAGAACTGCGCGTGCGAATGGCGAAGAAATTGGAATAGGTGGGAGTAGATGGCTGAATTGTGACCAACCACATTCTTCCAACCAACTTGGCTCGGTTTGAAATAGATGATCACTATTTCGTTATAAACTTTATATAATTACAATTTTGGTCACGCTTTAAAAGTTCTGGTTACGTCTCTGTTCCAGATATTTATTACAGAATGGGGATGTAACAGACTTTTTATAAAACGCGTAACGTTTTGGGGTTTTTTGCAGAAATATTCATTTGTCATACTCAAATAAATTTTATCTAATGATTTTTGTGGACATTAAATACTCTCTATATGCATACCATTCTAAAAGGAACTATAATATTGTATAATTTTTTTTTCAAGCGACAGTTATTATTTGGTCACAGGAAACGAACCTTAATGGTAACTTAAGAATATGTATCCATTGTTATATTAAGGCTCAGAATAATAATTTTTGGAAGACATGTCGATTTTTTTAATGATAATAAAAATATTTGAAAATTTGGGTAATTAAAATAAATTTAAAAAATGTAAATTAAACGTTGTTTGGTACATCTACTATCGTGCAGATCTTGCAGAAGACAGTGGTCAGATGGTTGAAAAGTCCTAGACGATGTTGGGCGCAAACACATTTTTTTTTTCGAACTGACTACGCTATTGACCTAGCAAGGTGACAGCTTCACCAGACTACTGAGGCGAGCGCCTAAGGCACTCAGCCGATAGCTTTAACGCCTCTCAGAGGTCACCTCAACCTACTCCTTTATTCAGGGCAGGTGAGTGTGCTACAACTGAACTGGCAACTAGTTCAAGGGTGCGCGGCACACCTCAGCTTGGACTTTTGCCTGATTCATGCAATTCGCGACCTATAGCTTAAAAATACTAATTCCATAGCGCATTCATAGACACACCAATTTCGGTTTGGCGACTTCAACATAAACTTTGAAGACCTCGTATTGACTTGTTGAGTCAAGTGGAGATATTTTAGGCCTATGATGTTAACAGTAATAAATTAATCATAGACTGTCATATCAAGGATTGTAATAAATCAATAATATTTTTTAATTCACACAACAACTTACAAAATTATTGTACGAGACTGAATAGTTGGAATCAAAGTGATGTAATTGTACCATTAGATGTTGCCATAACTAAATTGCATCGCACTATCAAGATGTTAGTGAAAATAGTTAGGTAAATTGATTTTCATTTGTCATACATGCGCATTTGGAAGAGAATTACAATGAAATCATTTTATTTAACTAGTCGCACGTGCAATAGTGAAAAGTGATAAGCGAGCTATCAAATAAGTTTAGAGTTCTACACAATTACAACCAACAAAATAAAAGAGGATGCGGTCCAAGATGTTAAACACGCTAAACCAACAAGAGGGATTGGCTCTCAGATGCAACTGCTGGAACACACGCATAGGTGGTAGGCGATGGGTTTTCAACGTGAGAATGGTAGCTAACTAAACAAACATAGAAAAAGCATTGGTAGTTATTATATTAGGCAGTTTAACGCGTGAGGGCAGCTCCTGGTTTCCCCCTTCAACGATCCTTTCTACCATAGATTACCGCTAGTGCTTGGCCGCATCGCGAGTGCAGTGTTGCTATGATACGTGCCGCTTAATAGACATGAACTTTCTGTATCACGATCCAGTAGGCAGATCAATTCATGAGTGATTGGTGAATACATTTTATGTGACCCGCCTAATGATTGGATACGGACACAAACCTGCCGAAACCAGCGATTAACCTCTGACAAGTAAGCGTGTATATTTATTTTCTATCCTAGCTCAATCGATTACATACTCTTGGATCCTACGATTGAGCGTATTTCCCGTGATACCCTTGCCCACGCAAACCGCCAAACTACAGTCCACATCTCTCCTTAGAATACAACGCAATCAATGGAGGTGAAAAGAATCAAGTGACTGGACCACATTCGAGCCGCATTTCATGGTCCTTTTCGCTGGATTCCCTCCAAGCATTATCATCACCGATGGCCCTAGCTCATTCCCAAAGTTTTGCATTCCACAATGAATGAAAGTAAAACATAGATGCAGTTGCGGGTAGCCAGGTAGCCACGAATAAAATTATAAACAACGTAAGAATGGTCGTAAAATAAAATATAAAAAACAACAACGTAATATTAAGCCACTTAATATCGCGGTAAACGAAAAAGGTCTGAATAATTGAGTGGGGAAAGATTAAAAAGTGCCTTACTGCGAAACAAAAGCGGTTCACAGCGTTACGTATTTTGAGGGTTAATAAATCCACCTGCGTTATACATCACTTCCAGAATAATAATTAGCAAGTTGTTATTAAATTTAATTAATAATCTGCATAATTTAAAGGCGAATAAACTAAATTACCATTTAAAATAGTAGCCAATTATTTATTATAAATAATATCAAAATATTCAATGGCTAATTTCTTGAAAACTATGGATTTTAGCAATATAACGATTTAGACTATTTTTATAGATAATTCAATTTCCTATAACTTTGCTCTTCCAACTTTCTTGTTAAAATCAGCCATTATCTTAATATTTTCAAAAATGTGCGAAAAAAGTAGAAAAAAATACTTTTACACCATTGACAAATAAAAAACCAAGACGCGCAATCTCGAATAAAAGTAGTTCTCAAAACCGGCCGCAAAAACTCCCCAACATACATACGTGGTTATAGTTATGCGATAAACTTATGATATTGCTAATTCAACCTTATCCCAATGATTTAAAGTTGTTTTCACATGGATGCAAGCGACGCGAGACTGTGTGAAATGACTACATAATCCAAAACTATGCACTCATTTTTGTGTGCCGTCTGTGAGACGTTAAGTGTGCATCTTGGGTTTTTGTATATCAAGGTTTTACACTTAGAAATATTCTATTTTCCATTTTTTGGCAACGGATCTTCCAGATTATTACTGCCATTGTAAAGTTGGTATACTATAAACATCTTGCGATAATTTCAATATTCTAACAAGATGGTGGCCTCCTGGTTACAACTTTACAAAAAAAAAAAAACTTTTCGGTGAGTTTTTGTCGTATATCAGAATTCATGTTCCATGGTATTATTTTCCATTCACTTCACCTATGCATAATAACCGTACTATATTACGTAAAATGTCACCAATATTAGAAAATTTAGTGACAAATAACACAAAGCTATGAATAAAATATAAAACCTGTACGGCATGAAAAATATGTACGGCATGACAGACTAAGCTCTCGCCAAAACTTCCTTTTCTTTCTTACTGTTCTCTCTATATATTTGTCAGTGCAATAAAGGAGGTTTGGTAAATATTTACACTCAATCCACTTTGTATGTATACATTATATATTTATCACCGTAACAGAAAATATCACCGTGAGATGATATTCCTCAGAGTGGGCGTTAACAAATCAGACAGGGGTAAACAATGATAAATCAAATTCACGAGCGCTTCATACTTTTGACTGATGATCGGTGAGGGTTTCGCGCGGTAGCTTCATTTTAAAGGTTAAATAATTCAAATGATATTCAAGGAAGTGATTTCAATCAATGTGTGTAGTTAGTATTAGTTCTAGCCATTTAGGGAATAATATGATTTGATTGTGTCTAATGGTGAGAGTTCTATATACGAATTGATAAGGTAAAACACAATTATATGTATACTAATATTATAAACAGATAAAGTTTCTGAGTTTGTGACGTTGTAGAGTGTAATCTCAGGAACTGTTGGTCCGATTTGAAAAATTCTTTCAGTGGTGTATAGCTAGCTCATTTATCGAGGAAGGTTATAGGTTATATATCATCACGTTGTGACCAATAGGAGCGGAGCACCAATGAAGAATATTCAAAATCGAGGTTTTTTTCTCACTGTGTGTTAGCGTTAGTTATAACCAAAAAGCTATCTATAATACGTCATAAGCGCTTCCAAGGCGCCTTGTTGGTTGGTTGGTAACTTGGCTAGCTAGCTTATTTTAAGCAACATATAACTATTTCTTTTTTTACCACCGATATTGTAAATATGCCATCTTACTTCCATATTTTATGTAAGATTGGCGTTACAATATTACTTTACGTATGTGCGTTATCGTGGCATTTATTAATACTACTGTGTTTTTCATATCTATTGGCACTCGGAGCAATAATTAGATACATGTTTATAAAGTCTATTAATCAATGAAACGTATGATGAGCTGCAAAATATCAATATTACATGTACACAGGCCTGTATACTACGCATCGCTTGTATGACGCAAGCTGTGCAAGTGCAATACGGCAACGCTTATATAGCATGGCATGACGCGAAATTATAGATTTATGTCCTGCCAAAATACCACTCAACGCAGCTAAAGAAGTTCTCACTTCTAAAATTATTACCATATGTTACTAACTGATGTACTTTTTTTATGTCATAGCAGGCAAACGAACAGGTGGTTCTACTGAGTTTAAGTGATCACCATCGTCCATAGATACTAACGACAGTCGAAAGTGCGCTGCCGGCCTGTGTTTAGGGGAAAGGGAGGGAGAGGAAGAGGAGATGGTAGGGGAGGTGGGCCTCCGGCGCTCTCACTGACCGAACGAAACGCAACAATGCAAGCACTGTTACTTCACGTCGGTTTTCTATGAGAGTGTGGTACTACCCCTGACGAGCCACCTATTCATGTTGAAACCAGTAGTAACTTCAGCGTGGCTCTACCGCCTAGGAAATAAATAGACGAGTCCAATACAGGAATAGTTAAAAGATAAAATAAACTGTACTGGCAGAAAATATTTATGCAAACAAAGAATATTAAGACTAAAACAGATTCACAATAAAACGGTTTCGATTAACTTCGAGTCGACAATTCATTCGAGTAATCATTTGTTCTGAAACATCGAATCTGTAACCTTAAACGGAACTGCCTCACGAATTTGTATAAAGGACCGACTTTCTCATTTTCTTCATTCAATGAAAACGAAATCGGACACGATTTAAATTAATTTTTAACACTTTAAATAAAGGGTTTTAAGTGTTTTTGGAGCTGTGTTAAAATGAAAAGTATCATTGTTTTCTGTTGATTACACACGAATGATCAAAGGACGCTAGGGAATAAAATAACTTCAAGGACGCTAGGGAATAAAATAACTTCAATAAGTAATAAAATTCTTATTTCGTTACTTAATTTATATCTATATCTATACATATAATAAAAACGAAGTGTCTGTATGTAATATCAAAATAAAAAAAAATTACTACTCGGGTACGAAAGTATACACGCTACTGAAAACAAAAATGCAATTTTTTAAAGTTTTGTCTGATTGTCTGTCTGTTTGTTCCTGCTAATCTCCGAAACGGCTAGACCGATTTTGACGGAAATTTCAGTCGTAAATAGCTGAAATTACAGCGGGTTACTTTTTTCAAAAAACCAGCCTATTCCTTTCTCAAAGGCCGGCAACGCATCTGTGATTCTTCTCGTGTCGCAGGTGTCCATGGACGGTGGTGATCACTTACCATCAGGTGACCCGTATGTTCGTTTGCTGCCAATAATATATAAAAAAGGCCACTCTAAATTAGACTAGCTATCTCTAAAACGGTTCGATTGATCTTCACGAAACTTTCCTGGCAGATAGCTGTCCTTATTATAAAAAGTAATTGAGGTTATTTTATTTGAGACTAGCTGTTACCCGCGACTTTGTCTGGGTGAAATTTACCAAGATTTCAACTCATTCTTTAATTTTAATGATATAGGGGTATTCCTAATATGATCTTAGATTATAAACGTATTAAGTAAAGAGTTCCATCATTCAATTTCTTACAGAACAGACAAGCGTTTATTTTTTGTATAGTCACAAAATCTTAATTATAATGGCAATGTATATTAAATGTAATGAAAATGTAAATCTTTATAATAATATTTTATGTTATTGTTTCATTAGTTCCTTATACAGTGTAATTGAGCACTGAGGTAGTTATATTGTGGGTTAAGGTTCCAAATATGTTGCTAATGACAAACCACATTTGACACATTATTAACATTTATATATCTAATGTACACGTTACATTTTACTGTAAGTGGCAAACGTATATATATAACTTACAATTACTTTTAAAGAGAATTTCTATAATTGTACATAGTCTCAAAATTTTATAATTCTTTAATACGATTTTTAAAAACGCGTGCGGAGCTGCGGGTAATGCTAGTATTATAAATACAAATGTGAGTTTGTTTATTTGTTACGCTTTCACGGCTTAACTACTCATCCAATAATGACGAAATTTTGCATAGATATTGTCAGGAGTACAGGAAATAATACAAGGTACCTATTATATTTAATTATAATAAAAAATGTACTGTTTCTGAGGGATATATCGTATCAACATTAATACGAGCGAAATCCTCTCAAAAGTTAATAAGGTATATTTTAGAATAATTTGCTACATTGCCAAGGCTTTTGATAGCCTGTTGAATAATGTTCCGGCCGGTGTGTTTTCTTTTTCCTATTATATGAGGTCCTTCAAGCGCAACGTGAAGAGACACTTACGCAGGCCAGCATGATAGCGGAGATCAATGATGGGTAGTGTGTATCTCGGTGGTCGACAGTTTTTGGATTATACTGAGCTTACCATCAGGCATAGTGCAGTCATTTTGCCGAACTACAATTAAAAAAATATCAGCAGTTCAGAGTTGTGGAAAATATGCCATGAAGATCTTATAGACCATCAAGTGCGACGTGGAAGATGAACCTGGATCGGCTGTACTTTGCGAAGGAGTCATATCTATTATCAGGTACTAAATTGGAATCCGCATGGTAGGCAGAGACGTGGTCGACCTAGATAAACCTGGGGAAGATCTTTGCCTGTAGAGTCTCCTAAGATTGGGCTTACTTGGACTAAGGTGAAGCATGAAGCCGTCGACAGAAAGAGATGGAAAAGGGTAAGGGTATTCATAATAGATTGCTACTAGTGGCTTTAAATACCACATGTGTAAGTAACTCCGTTCGGAGAGATATCCAACATTACAAAGATTGTTGTTTTATGGCAGAAATAGGTATATCATTAGTGCTTCTTCTAAAGACCCTTGCGTACTAATTCGAACAGTATAGTAGTTTATGATCTCCTCGTGAAGAAATATAACCTGATAATATATTATATTATTATGAATTCCTCGTAAGTTTAACTAAAAATAACACACGAGGTATAAATAATTATACTAATAAGATACAATAATCATATTAGGAATTATCTTTGAAATCATTATGTTTTAATTACAAAACTCAAATGGTTTCAAAGAATATTTAAGCCAGAAATAGAGCTTAGCCAGAAATGCCGCCAAGCATTTGTTGGTATACTCCATCTATTGGCGCGAAAGGTGTGTCGAAAAACATCATAAGACTTGAGACACCCAAGCTAACCTCACCTGCACGTGGCAATGGCGAAAGCGGGATGGTAGGGTTTTACAGTCTGATTGGGTTACAACCACCATGTATATGACAATAAAGCCCGTCATAGTGATTCGCTTCTGCGGGTCGCGGTTCGGGATCAGCATGTGCATATCCAGCGTTTCGTAGGCCGACATGACAGCGGCGGCCGGCGATGGATAGTGTGTCACTCTGTGGTCGCTATTATTTTTGGATTGTGCTGTGCTTACCATCAGGCATAGTGCAGGCATTTTACCGAGATACAATTATAAAAAAACAGTTGAGAGCCAGTCCCACTCTATATTTCACACTATCATTTAGCAGCAGATAATATTTTGATCAATCGCTAAAAAGGATAAAGTAAAACCTATAATGAATAAAAAAACGAAGAATCATATTATGTAACCTCTAACGTCGACGAGAAATTAAAATCTACGGTATTATGGTATACATATTATAAAACAAAGTCCTCCGCCGCGTCTCTCTGTCTGCCTTTTCGGTACAAACTTAAAAACGGATTTTCATGCGGTTCTCATTGATAGATAGAGTTATTCACGAGGAAAATCTAAGTATATAATTTCCAAGATTTTGTGTAAATTGTTTGAAATATAACGTCAATCGTTGGAAGTGTCGGAAAACGTCACCCGCCTGGAAGCTTTTGTCGAAAACGCTGCCTAATTCCTTGAAGATATAACAAAACAATTGAGATTATAAACGCAGACGAAGTCGCAGGTATCAGTTAGTTTGTTAATAATCTCATGATTAAAAGTAATTATATATACTTAACTTAATTAAAGTGACGTATAATGTATTCACGTAGTTCCATTGTAAGTTCTGTTTATTGGTGAGTTTTTTTTTTTTTAATTTATTCATTTTCTACTAAATTTATATTACTTTTGTTTAATCCTAAATTTGTGGTTACAGTAGTTATATCTCTTTAATATGACCATCAGTGACGTGTTACGTGTGTCTGTGTTATTTCTTTGTTCGTTTCAAATTTTGTATTAACATTAACGTTCGTTTATCGTCATATATAGGTTCCCTTCGAAAATCAGCGAATGGGTTCGCCAATTGCTGGACATCTATTTTTAATTTTTAAAAAGTTTTTTTTTCTGTCTAATTAGTTTGTGTAATTTAATTTAATTGTATGATTGTTCCAACAATAAAGTATTCCTTTTTCTTTCTTTCCAATAGTGATATTCTATATATTGTTTACAATTAAATTCATATGTAGTAGTTTCCACACGTCTAATTAATTTATATTATACAAATTTAAATTATTCCCTTATCTAATGGATGTAATAATTAAAACTAAAAAGAGCACTGAACAAACAAGTCACATTAATTCAAAACTACGTAGTTATGACTCCCCCAATTCACTCTACAGTCTAGACTATAAACTCACAACTCACTAAATAATAATGTGAGTGTGAATATGTAAATTAAAAGATAATAAAATAAAAGATTATGCTAGATAAATATCCATACAAGTGTAGTAATGTAGTTCCACTGAACTCCATTTACATGCTTGCACATATAGTATATTTATCATATTGATTTATTTTTATACATTATTACTATACTATACACCCATACAATTTATATATAAAAATCAATGGACTTTATGTAATCCCATCACTTCAGAACCAGGACAAGGTTTGTATTTAAGCCGGACCAAGGGGAGATGAGCCGGGGGGCCCATCTCTCCATAGCACTGGTTCGGCCCTCTGGGAGACAGTCGGGATGTACCAGGCTGTCTCTTTTTAGCGCGGGAGGCCCAGGATTAGGCTGGGCCGGCTGCCCGGAGCAACATGGTTGCTAGCTAGCTTGAGCCCGTGTCGCCCCATCAAGGCAGTAGAGGTACATCGGGGGGTTTTAGTCCATGCGAGTCGGACATAACCCACTCTCTCCCCCGGGAGGGTGGGTATCCATAATTGATTTCGCCTCGTCAATAAAAAAAAAGGACAAGGTTTGTATGGAAGAATATCGTACGGAAAAGTGAAAAAATTGTATTAATTTTGTTTTACATAATATAGTCAATGAGACGGAAGACAGTTAAACGTAGGCGCTTCCGAGGTTTAAAAAAATTAAAAACGTTATATTCTTAGCAAGGTTTACTAGAGAATCTGTAAATGGTACATTACTCTTATTTATAACTTCTTCAAGTGCAAATAACATGTGGTTAAATAAAAATTTCTTTTTTTTCGAACTGAATACGTTATTGCCCTAGCAAGGCCTTGACAGCTTCACCGGACTACCGAAGAAAAAATGTCGTAGTTCTATTTAAAGTGAACAATAGGTGGTTATCGCCAATTGCATAGTCAAAACACAGGAATATGTAATATCAGCATCTTTCGAATCAGTACGATGTAATAGGTACAGGCTACATAACTAGATAGTGGGTAGATCATTGACATATTGCACCTGGCCACGCTGGCCACAACGTTCATGGTCGGGCATATCCGCCGACTGCGCCTACAAGGTGGACCTTGAAAAAACCGACTGTCCTGCTGTTCCACGGGCCACCTCGGGTTCTCAGGGAGATTGCTGCGTTGCGGGCTCTCACCCGCAGTAGTAAGTTAGTGAGTAAGTTTAAGTAGATAGGTGGGGGCGGGACCTGGCGGACACGCGTTATGGAAGATATACCATTGACGCCGTCCACCCGGTCCTGCCGGGGTGGGTGAACAGGGGCTGGGGCTCCCTGATTTACCGTCTGGTGCAGGTGCTGACCGGGCACAGATGTTTCGGCTGGTACTTGCACCGGATAGCATGCAGGGAGCCCACTCAGCTAGAGTGTGCTGCGCGCTGTCCATCTCAGCGCCGCACTCGTGACATGCGGACGTGTGGACTGCTGTGGCTTTCTCCTGCGAGGAAGTCATATCACAGAAGTAGGTGGCGGAGAGGGCCCCGGGGAAGATACGCGAAGTGGTACTCTCCATCACAGGAGAACAGGAAGGAGGAGGAGGCGGAACGCTAGCTCCCTTCCATTACCGTAGCCGAGCCTGAGAGGATGGGTCGGGAGGGCCATCTCCTCATTGCATGGGTGAGGCTGACGAGGGGAGACGAATGGTTGTGTGTCCAGTAGCCTCTCTATAGTAGGACGAGGGGCGGTTTCTCAGGAAGACAGCAGGTTCGATACCTGGCCGCCCCTACCATGCGGCGGACGGTACACCGTGGGGCTTTAGTCCGTACGAGTCAGCCATAACCCACACTGTCCCCCGAGGAGGTGGCGTATCCATGAAGGAATTCCGCACAATATTATAAAAAATGGAAAAAAAATATCATTGACATATAAAAACCAAAGACGTCTTCGAAGTCTCGAATAAATGTAGCGCTTAAATCTGTCCCACGAAAACTCATCAATAAACATACGTGGTTATAGTTATGCGATAAACTTATGATTTTGCAAATTCAACATTACCTGAATGATATAAAGTTGTTTTTACAAGAACGCAAGCGACGCGAGACTATTTGAAATGACTGCATAATCCAAAATTATGCACTCATTTTTGAGTGTCGTCTGTGAGACGTTAAGTGTGTATCTTGGGTTTTTTGTATATCATCGAGACAGATCAATAAAAGTATTAACAGAATATTATAGATTGAAGTTATATTCTTCCAGATGAGATTTAATTTTATTACATGATCGTACTGAAAAGGTAAGATTAAGATTTTCTTCATTATTACACACGCAAATAGTTTCAAATATGTTATTGTATCTAAAAATGTATACACTTAATTTGGTAAAATTTTTTTATATAGCATGATTTAAGAAATGAAATAAAACACGTTCCGGTAATATGGAAGTTTTAAATGCATTTATCAGTGAAGTTAACTTTGAAAATTACAGAAGGCTTTAATTCTTGAGCCACATAATTACTTCTTTATCTGACCTTAAGCCGTAAATGTCTTTGAGTATGAATTTTAAACCATATGTGGCAGAATTCATTTTTTTTACAATTAACCCTTTTTTTTAATTATAATTTGTATACTGGTAGTTCGATTTTATGCCTACTTTATAACAATTCTTTTTGGGAAGTATTTTGCGGATGCTATTTGATATTTTATCCGTAATCTTGTGTCATTTTGCTCTTTGTGTTGTAATATTGGTGATATTTCACGTAATACACTTCGCTTATTGTGCATAAGCAAAATGGATGAAAAATAATATCACAAAGCATGAATTCGGAGATGCCATATCAACTCCTAGGAAATTTCTAAAAAGGGGGCCACTATCTTGTTAGAATATTACAATACATATAGACCCACTCGACAATGGCTGTAACAATCCGGACGATTGGTTGCCAAAAATATAATAAAAATAAAATATTTTTGTCTTTGACAAATATACTGACTTTCAAATAAACAAGGCACGTCTACCGTTTTTCCCCAATATTCAGTACTATAACTGGCTGTGGCCGTGACTCCGTTCGCGTAGAACCTAATATAAAACAAAAAGTGACTAATAAAATCATCTAAATGTATTAAGTCCATTTACTTATCTACTTTTCTCTCGTTCTTAAGTCGCGTCGTCTTTAAAATTACAATAACTTTTGATAGAGTCAACCGATTTTAATGAAACCATGACTAAATATTATTCGAGGATATGCTTTATGATTTTCCTCAGGTTTTACCGTGAACGCAGTACTTTAACAGTAATACGTTTTCCACCAAACAGACATAGACGCAGAAATTTATTTTATTTCTTATTCCAAGACGCCTGCAACAATTTTTATCACAAAAATTTAAAAAGTACAGACACATTACATTTACATTCTTATTATATGTATGGATCGAAATTAGGAGAAAAATATGCATCGAATTGTGTTAGTGTACGGCCTGAGTGCATCTGCGGTCATCGGTGCGTCCAGCGTCCAAGAGCGCCTCTCTGGACACTCGCGTATTCATGCATATGTTTGAAACGCGACGCTACGATGTAGTTCGGTGAAGCTGTTAAGACCTTGCTTGGTCAATAGCGTAGTCAGTTCGAAAAAAAAAAAAAGCGACGCTACGGTCGACGCTCGTTCACTCTGGTCGTACACTTAGTATTTTGTTTACCTATGAGTTTCTGTTCGGCAATCAACTTAAGTAAAGAACAAGTTAGACATACTTGGGTAAACGCAGAGGCTGTAAATTTTTAGACTTTTATCCAAAGTATGTTTTACTAGCGCGATATCTACTGGATATTTTATCAATAAGTTATGAGGTTATAGTTTGGATATGTATAAAGTAAGGACTCAATATAAGACTATAAAGTTTACTCGCAACGGGTAAAAATCATCGCATAAGTCGTCATTTCTATTTAAAAGACTGAAAAACAATTTGTGTACTGCAAAACAATGATATGGTAATACATGGCGAATACAACGCTGGACTAAATTATTCATTTCGTGTACGCACGAGACACAAAATCGTCCTAGGAGATACCTTACTTTGTACAAACGGTAATAACGCTAAAAGCGACTACACTGAAAGATTATTTATCAGAACCAAACGGTTTACATAATTTATTAGTAACATTTAGTAACACCAAAATTAGTTTCTTCTTTGATAAGACATTTTCGGGAGCAAGCCTATTTTACCTTATAATATCTGTCATATTACTTAGTGTTTATGTGAAAATTATAAAACTTGTATTCTATTTTCAATTCTATTTTTAAGTTGTGATCATCAACATCCATAGATACTAACAACACCAGGGGGGGAGTCGCAAGTGCGTTGCCACCTTTTGGGGCAAAGGGGAGGGAGAAGGAGAGGAGAGGGGAGGGAAGGTGATCTCCGGCGCTCTCACTGACCGAACGAGACGCAACAATGCAAGCACTATTACTTCACGTCTATTTTCTATGAGAGGGTTGTACTACCCCGAGCGAGCCGACCCATTCATGGTCAAACCAGTAATAGTTTCAGCGTAGCTCTACCACCTATCAACGAGGCTCTTCCACTTATCAGCGTGGCTCTACCACCTATTTGATATTTTGAAATCACTATATGTCATTAATTCATCAATATATTATAGAAATATCCACTATGTTGTTAATATTTAATGATTTAAGTATGCACATGTTATTATTTATACACCTTTCTAATTACTATAATCTAATACTAATCTCATACTGATACACAAACCTAGTACAGTCAATTAGCACATTCAATATAATCCTAATGTTCTTAAACAATATTATAAATACAAATGTGTATTTGTTTATTACAATAGTACAATCGTAGATGGTACAGCCACGCTGAAGTTACTACTGGTTTCAGTATGAATGGGTCGGCTCGCCCGGGGTAGTACCACCCTCTCATAGAAAACCGACGTGAAGTAACAGTGCTTGCATTGTTGCGTTTCGTTCGGTCAGTGAGAGCACCAGAGGCCTACCTACCTCTCCCTCCCCTTCCCTCAAACACAGGCCGGCAACGCACTAACGAACCCCCCTGATGTCGTTAGTGTCTATGGACGGTGGTGATAACTTAACATCAGGTGACCCACGTGTTCGTTTGCTTGCTATGATATTTAAAAAAAAAAATACAATTCTCACCTTAACTACTCGGTTGCACATGATTATCATGATATTTTGCATACACGTTTTCAGAAGGACAAAAATATAGAGTAACTTCCATCCCAAAGAAAAGTACTATTCCCCAGGGATAGGCCGCATCGCAAACGAAACCAAGGGAAGAAGCTAGTAATACTATTAATGAGATTGTGGGTTTCTTTGTTTATTTATTTGATACGCTTTCACATTTTAACTACTGCATTGCTCATTACGATATTTTGGATACACTTTGTCAAGAGTACATCACACCAGAGGGAAAGCGCATAGGATAACTTTTTTCTAAAAAAAGAGCTTGTGTTCCCGAGGGTCAGAAATATACATTTTACTACATTAATACGAGTGAAACCGCTGATATAAGATAGTCTGAAATAATTTTAATTAAACATTATAACTTAATAATAAAATAAACTTACGTATAATAACGAATTACTGTAAGAACTCGAGTAATAATAATAATGTACGACCGGAAAACTTAGATAATCTGAATTTAGTAAAAGACCGACATAATGTAAATACAAGAAACCATAACAAACTGGTCACTCCACGTTTCAGGCTTACTAAGACCAGTAACAGTTTTTTAGGTAATAGTATTAGATTTTATAACAAAGTCCCAAAACACGTTACCAATTTGCCGGATAGTAGGTTCAAGTGTTATGTCAAGCGGGTCTTAATACTTAAAGGTTATTCGGCGCAGGATCAGCAATGATCTGAGGCCGCCGTAACGAGGGCCTGCGGGCGGCGGATGGGGCACGTCCGTCGCCCTGGTACAATATATGCACGGGTCCATGTGGTTGAGGCGCATTGTGCCGATGCGCCTCCCACGATCGTCGGGGAGGGCAACTCTGGCCCCCCGTGAGGGGTCTACGATTTTGACCCCTCAACCGCGATGAGGCCCCTTGTGAGGTGCCGACACCTGCCGGGGAGTAGACGCAATGCCAGTTCGGCAGCTCCTGCTCCTCGGCCTATAGGTGATTGAAGGCACCATGGGGTTTTAGTCCGTGCAATTCGGACATACCCCGCCCTCAGCTGCCCGGCTAGGGTGGGAATCCGTAGGGACTTCCCCATGTTAAAAAAAAAAAGGTGTTTATGTGAACGATAGCGACGTCTGGAAGTAACGCCTCTCTCTGTGCAGCAACTAAAAACGAATGTAGCTTTATGTGTCTATTATGTTGTAATAATCAAAAAATATGTTAGTTATTATGGAAAGATAAACCAGATCGAGTTTCTTGCCGGTTCTTCTCGATGACTGGGTTGTTTTCCGAACCGGTGCTAGTTTTGACGTTCATAAGTGCCTTTTCAGGGCCTAAATTGAATAAAGTTTTTTTTATTTTGATTTGAAAAGGTTGATATTTTACCTTCTCTTGATTTAAGTATCTGTTATCACTGTGTTGTGTCCAACCTTGTGACCTTATCGCAGTGTGATGTAAAGGGGTGAATAAAAATTAGATGTCTACTCTGAAATATACTATAGAATAATACTAATATATTCTGAAGTTTTGGCATGTATAAAAGAAGCGGTGATTGTTTATTGTATTGGAAATGTTAGTAAACCAAAAAATAGTGTACGGGCCGGCACAGTTTTCAGATATACGAGACGCGTTGAGCATAAAATCTATCATGCAGACTCCTAAAAAACAAAATAGGTTTTCTGAAAAATATTACAATTGTTTAGTTTAGGTAGCAGTTCTTATTGAGGTGGGTACCACTTTAAAATACCTCGGCCTGGTTCTGGACAGTCGTTGGACCTTTGACGGCCACTCCAGCCAATTTTCCCCCAAGGTGCCGGGTGCATCGGTGCTGGCAGGACTTCTGCCCAACGTTGGCGGTACGGGGACGGGCTGCCGCTCCCTGTATCTTAATGTCATCAGATCTATGGTCATGTACGCGGCCCCGGTATAGTACGAGGCCCTGACGGCCGAGGGGTTTTTAGTCGGTAAGAGTTGTCCGACATAACCTTCACGCTGTCCCCCGTCAATGTGAGAGTAAGTAATGTAGGATTTTTCCGAAAAAAAAAAGGTAGCAGCGGTCATATGTAGAATCCATCAATTTTTAACCAACAAAATAAATAAATAAATTTGTAACTAATGTACATAATAATTCTAACCAGTTTCTAGAATAGTTAAAAAGTTATTTTTATTTGCTTATTCAGGGTAAGTGCCAAGTTTGCATCAAGAATACATAATTTATTAATCTCTTATTTTTTATACCATTTATTTAAATTTATGACCATTTTAGCTAAAACTTGGGTTATAACGTACTTACTACATATAACCAATATTATTATAACTAAAAAGATGTAAATATGTCATAAGCGCGTCGACAGTGCCTTGTTAAAACTTGGCTAACTAGCATATTTTTGACAACTGCCCCGCCCCTTCAATCCGATCTAAGCAACATATAATTCTTTCTTTTTCACCACCGACACTGAGGAAATGCCATCTTACTTCCACATTTTATCTAAGACAGTGTCGCGTTATAATATTACTTTACGTATGTGTGCGTTTTCTTGCAATTTGTTTTGTCAATATATCATGTACATGGGTAATGTATCTACAGTCTTTTAGTTATAATATAATTGCATATAACACGGTTTTTCATGTACTATTGAAAATTATTGTAATTAAACTTATCAATATTAATTAAATGAATATTTAGTGTACATCGATTGGTGAATCTCTGGGGGTAAATTTCGCTCCCGCACACCAGACTAGATCCCCCCTCGGCAGCGACTCAAGCCTAGGTCCGTTCTCTCGGCGTGAATCTCTTGACTATGCTGCCCGCGTGATACAGTGACACAAAATCTTATATCACTACAACAACATTACACATATCATCTCCACACACGTGCACGCATACATCCTTACTCATGAAAGGGAAAGGGTTTATTATTTTCCTTTATCGAACAGAATTAGTTCATAAACAATTAACCGACACAAAATACATATAAGAGTTATTGAGGTATGTATGCTTGGTACACATATATATATCAATAACTCATGTAAGTATGAATATGTAGCTTAGCGGCAGGGGCCACCACCTGGGGCTCACATTGTGGTGGAGGGCGCCCGGATCGGGGCGGGGACCCAGATGAAATATCTGGGTCTCACCCTGGACGGGCGCTGGTGGTACGAGCCCCATTTTGCGGGGCTCAGACCGCGAATTGTTGGGGTGGCGGTGGCACTCGGCCGGCTGCTCCCCAACATAGGGGGGCCGAGTGTTGGATGTCGCCGACTCTATATGGGAGTCATGCGGGCGATGGCCGCCTACGGGGCACCAGTGTGGGCTGACGCCCTCGGTGCCGACAACGTTCGTGCGCTACGCAAAGCTCCCCCGGGAGGGAGGCGTATCCATAAGGGATTTCCCCACGTTAAAAAAAAAAAAAGTTAGGTCGCGAATTACATTAAATAGGTAACAGCCCAAGCTGTCAAAATAAAATTGGCTGAGTGCCTTACGCGCTCGCCTTAGTAATCCGGCGAAGCTGTTAAGGCCTTGCTAGGCCAATACCGTAGTCAGTTCGAGAAAAAAAAGAAGATTGGCGAATGTATGCGAGCGCAACACATCAAAACGGCCGCACGGAATAAGGTTTGTATAAAAAAATATGTTTGAAAAATCTTAAGGAAAAGTGACAAACTTTGAGTTAAAAGTTTCCAAAGTAAATACCACAGGAAACTTCAGTAGAGAGATCAAAAATAATTACAGAACTGACAATTGCCATTTTATTTCATTACTTGATCGTAGTTCAAAAGAGATTTCTCAATTTCTTCATTCGTATACCTACCACTACGAAGCCGGGGCGGGCACTAGTTTATTAATAAAATCTTGCTTAGTATATTTTGTTAGTGATTTATATCCCAGTATTTTCTAAATTATGCATATACTAGCTGGTGCTCGGAAGTTTGTTTTGAAAGTAGCTTTGTTGCTTTATGCCACTTTTTTATGTCATAGCTAGCAAACAAACAGATGGGTCACCTGATGTTAAGTGTTCACCGCCGTCTATAGACACTTGCAACATCAGGAGAGTCGTAAGCGCGTTGCCAGCCTGTGTTTGTAGAAAGGGAGGGAGAGGAGAGGGGAAATGAGATGGCTAGGGGTAGAGGGATTGGGTATGGAGGGCGCTCGGATCAGGGTGAGAAACCAAATGAAGTACCTGGGCCTCAGCCTGGACGGGCGCTGGCGGTTCAAGCCCCAATCGCGGGGCTCGTACCGCGAATTGCTGGGGCGGCGGCGGCGCTTGGCCGGTTGCTCCCCAATATAGGGGGGCCGAGTGCTAGGCGCCGCCGACTCTACATGGGCGTCGTACGAGCGATAGCCGCCTACGGGGCTCCAGTGTGGGCCGACGCCTTCGGTGCCACTAACGTGCGCGCACTCCGAAGAGCGCAGCGCATGGTGGCACTGATGGTGATCCGGGCATACCGCACGGTGTCCTCAGCGGCGGCCTTCACGCTCGCCGGCTCCCTACCCTGGGAGCTGGAGGCAGGAGTTCTCGCCGCCGTGTATGACTTTACGGCCGAGAGAAAACGAAGTGGGGAGCCTCCGGCTCCCAGAGAGATAGAGGAGAGGAGACGGCGTCTTAAAGAAAACGCCGTCGAGAGATGGAGGCAGGACCTGGCGGACGCGCAGTACGGGCGGTATACCGTAGACCCTGTCCGCCCGGTCCTGCAGGAATGTATTGGGAGAGGCTGGGGTTCCCTGACGTTCCGAATGGTGCAGGTGCTCACCGGACACGGTTGTTTCGGGTGGTACCTGCACCGGATCGCTCTTAGAGAGCCGACCCCCGCATGTCATGAGTGCGGTGCTGACGAGGACACTGC
>MU158828.1:348027-366829 GCA_015888305.1 Antheraea pernyi | reverse complement strand
GGAAGAGAGGGGAGGGGAGGTGGTCCTCCGGTGCTCTCACTGACCGAACGAAACGCAACAATGTAAGCACTTTACGTCGGTTTTCTATGAGAGGGTGATACTACCCAGGGCGAGCCGACCCATTCATGCTGAAACCAGTAGTAGCTTCAGCGTGGCTCTACCACCTATACCACCTATATATACTAGTTATATGTTTTGTTTGTATTTTGTTTTTCAACTACCTAAGATCGTGACTCCCTCCGAGTGGACATTCGATAATTGCGAAATTATTCGAAAACTTCTTTTAAACTGACCTTAATTTAAAAAACAATAATTTATAACCTCGATTCCATACACAACGAAATGTATTTGTAAATAAAAACCTTACATCCTTTTTAAACTTTCATTTGTAATAGCTGATACCCTGCAACTTTGTGGCGAATTTTATTATTGGTTTTATCAAAACTGACAAACCTTACATCAATGTATACCATTTAAAAGTGAAACAGTTAATAACTCACCATAATGCTTATATCCCAGCCGCACCTAACATGTATTTATCAGTACGCAGATCCCTATTTAACATTCTTGACCATATTGATGAGAGTTCAACTTAGAATGATAATCTTTACTTCTGCGAAACCATCCATTAGTTTTTTAATTTTGTGTTAATATAAACCTCTGATCATGGTTTTATAATCTACAATTAACAAACATTTCTGAAAAGTCGACCGAAGCTGGTTGCTAAAATAGCTATAATAGTATTATTTCAAATATCACAACTATTTTGTTTATGACCCGATTCAAATGGAACCATTATTATTTTTTGAATGGGTCGGTTCGCCCGGGGTATTACCACCCTCTCACAGAAAACCGGCATGAAGTAACAGTGCTTGCATTCTTGCCTTTCGTTCGGTCAGTGAGAGCACCGAAAGCCCGCCTCCCCTCCTCGCCCCTCTTCCCTCTCCCCTCCCTCTCTCCTCCCTCTCCCCCTTCTCCTTCCACCCGTTTCTCAAACACAGGCTGGCAATGCACTTGAGACTCCGCTGGCAACTAGCAACAGCTAGTGTCTATGGACGGCGGTGATCACCTAACATCAGATGGAGCGCCTGTTCGTTTGCCTCCTATGATATAGAAAAAAATGTTATTGGAAGCGTGCTATGTATGACACGGAAAACGGCATTCAAATCGGTTGAGCCGCTTCTCAGATTAGCGTGTATAAATGCACACACAAATATTCCCGGTACACAGGCCGCTATATTACGCGTCGCTAGTATGACGTAAACACAATACGTCACTAGCATGTCGCCGTAATCGGTGACGATCGGTGACGCGAAATCGCAAGATTTTATCCATATAAAAATTCAAATACGTATATGACAGTTAGACAGACAGAGATAAGTTTTTCCATTAGCAAATAAATTTTACCTACGACATCGCTTAACGCAGCAAAAAAAAAATCACTTTATAAATAATATGAATTGTATTTAGATTAAAAGATTTGTATAAAGATTTTTCTATGTAAAAACGCATCTTTACCACGATATTATTATTGTGAACATTTCAGTAAATTATATTCTCCAACGTAAGTTCTCATATTTCAATTTCATCGGCTGATGAATTCCCCTCGATTGAATTAAATTACACATAGCTAATTGAATTCATTGATCTATGTTGCTTTGATACGAGATATTTAAATTAAAATATTACATTAAGAATATTAATCAATCGCATCGCTATTAAACGTACACACGGTCATTTCACGTAAATTGAGGTCAGTGTATTATGAAACAGGAGCTGCCGCTATTAAAACGAATTCTGTAGAGATAAATTATATTATTATATTTACTTGGAAATTAATTTGAAGCGATGATGATTCGGTGTTGTTTTACTGGAGAATAAATTGGAGATCAAGATGAAGCCTTAGCTTGGTTATAAAGTATTTTATTAAGTCCGCCCGGTTAGTTAGCGCCTAATAATTGAGAATCGATCGCTATATATTTATAGATGTCTTTCTTCGTCTATAACTAATCCCCATCTAAGTAAAACAAGTTACCACCTCCATCCATATCTTCATGGACCAATGGACTCAACGGATTTTAAAAGGCGATGTGGTCTAAAATACTTGTTTTGCTAAACGAGTAGAGGAGAGCATATAAACCTAGAAATCCATACGGACCCCTAAAATCTATACACATAATAATAATGTAAATCTAAAGTGTCTGTATTTATTAGAATTTAGTAAAAAAATTGTTACAGGTGTCCAGAAATAAGTAATAAAATAAAATAAAATTGTAGCACAGTGAAATGATTGCACTATGCCTGATGGTAAGCACAGTACAATCCAAAAACAATAGCGACTACCGAGTAACACACTATCCATCGCCGGTCACCTCTGTCATGCCGGTCTGCGTAAAGCGCAGAAGCGAATCACTATTACGGGCTTTTTCGCAATATACATGGTGGTTGGGACCCAGTCACGCTGTAAAACCCTACCACCCCACTTTCGCCATTGCCTCGTTCGTTATTCAGCAGGGTGCACCATGCAGGTAAGTTTGGCTTGGGTGTCTCAAGTCTTATGATGTTATTCGACACCCCTTACACCTCAAAATCACCACATTTACCACCACACTGCTAAAATATTGCGTTCATAATATAACCCCTTCAAGAAAATCATAAAGTATATCTTCAAAAACATTTAGTTTTTGTTCCATTAAAATCGGTACAGTCTATCAAAAGTTATTGTAATTTTAATAATGAAGCGTCTTAAGTACGAGAGAAACGTAGCTAATTAGATTTAAATGCATTCAGATGACTTTATTACTCACTGCGTTGTACATCAGTTTCCACGCGAACGAAGTCACGGGTACAGTTAGTATAAAATAAACATACATAAGTTTCTAAATAGCTGCGTACATAGCTACACAATATTCTGTTCGAATGGGAAATAGTAAACAATATTATTTTGTCTACGATATCAACTCCTAGACATAACATCGCTTGTCTAAGACGTCAATCTGTAAATACTGTGACAATAATCCGCAGACATAACGTAAGCCAATCTACGACCTCCACTCCTAAACATTGCGCTGTTTATCTAGAAGGGTCCTAGCCCACACTTTACATCGAAGATATAAATACGATCGCATACTAAACTCCGAAAACACACACACACACGTCGACAATTAAGATTCCACAAATAAGTATTACGTATAAGAGTTAGACTTAAAGTTTGTGAATTATTATTTTTTTAATGAAGAAAGATTTTTATTCATTTTTTCTTGCCAGAACACAACCACAGATTGGCTACGGTTTTTACTTGAGGGTAGCAGCTAGCCAGGCGGATTTAGAAAAAGCCTCAGTTGGATTTATTATCATAAATTCTAGAAGCGTTTGTAACTCTGAAAACTTTTATAATGATTTTTTCATATCATAGGAAGCAAACGAACATGTGAGTCACGTGATCACGACCGTCCATAGACACTAGCAACGCCGGAGAAGTCGCAAGTGCGTTGCTAGCCTGTGTTTGGGGAGGAGTGAGGTGGGTATACGGCGCTCTCACTGAACAAACGAAACGCAACCATGCAAGCGCTGTTACTTCACGTCATTTTTTCTGTGAGTCGGGTGGTATACCCGGGCGAGCCGACCCATTCATGCTGAAACCAGTAATAGCTTCAGCATGGCTCTACCACCTACGAAACGAAACAGAACTTAATTTGTAATCCTTTCAGTCTAAAAGCCTCAGTTGTTATTTAAGCTGTTACAGTAATCTTCTAAAAACAAATGTATGATCGTAATAATATATTGATATCCAGCATGTTTGTAACTGTAGGACAATAATTTCAAAGCTAAGTTTGTTGTAAAATTACCTAAGGTTATATGGCGTCAATATTCATCGAGAACCTTTTTCGAAGTCGGTTAAAAAGCGCTTGCGGAGCCGCGGGTAACAGCTAGTATCTATATATTTCTCGATGAATATTGACGCCATATAACCTTAGGTAATTTTACAACGCATGTTTGTAACTGTAGGACAATAATTTCAAAGCTAAGTTTGTTGTAAAATTACCTAAGGTTATATGGCGTCAATATTCATCGAGAAATATATAGATACTAGCTGTTACCCGCGGCTCCGCAAGCGCTTTTTAACCGACTTCGAAAAAGGAGGAGGTTACTACGTTCGGTTGTGTGTATATTTTTTTTATGTATGTTAATCGATATCTCCGTCAATTATGAACCGATTTAATGATTCTTTATTTATTGGAATCGGTTATTTTCGGAGGTGGTCCCATATAAATTTGAAGAAAATATTCAATTATTGACTTCAAATATATTATTAGGTAGCGCAAATATTAATATTTTTTATTTAATTTGGTTAATTTAATAATTCAGTTATTTTTCGCTTTTTAGGTCCTTATTAGGTTTTCATTTCGAAGCTGGTTTTTTTTTTTAGCAAATTAAAAAAAAAATGTATTAAAGAAATGTAAAATTGTGAGTGGGTGTGTACATTACAGAAAAGCTTTCTAAAACACATTTGTAACTACGACACGCATGCCAACTGTAACATGTAATGTGTACATTAGATATATGAATACAAATAGTATATCGAATGGGATGGGATTTATCTTCAGCAACATACCTGGAACTTGGTTATTATAGGATCGATATGTGAATCATTGTGGCGTCTGGAAATGACGCCCCTCTCTGTGCATCCACTAAAAACGAATGTAACTATTTCCGTGTTATTACAACAAAAGTTAAATACGTATTGAATACTTGCTTTAAAAAGGTTAAATGCATAGTTTTTAATGTCAAGAAGGTAAAAGTTAACAGCAAAGGTATTATTACTCTTACCTCGTGGTTAACCCTTGTAAGGGATACGATGAATCGGACGACCGCTTCTTGGTCTATCTCGGCTAAAGGTGAACTTGATGGTGCGTTTGCAAGCGTACGCAGAGTCGGCATAGTTGCTTTCTATAATAACCATTACATATTATAAAACAAAGTCCTCTACCGCGTCTGTTTGTCTGTTTGCGATTAATTAAAAAAATCGAGCACTCTCACTGACCGAACGAAACGCAACAATACAAGCACTGTTACTTTACGTCGGTGTTCTGTGGGTCGGGTGGTACTGACCCGGGCGAGCCGACCCATTCATGCTGAAACTAGTAATAGCTACAGCGTGGCTTTACCACCTTCAGATACAAAAACGAGCAGTTCGAGCAATTTATAATATGAGGCCTCGCGAATCATTAAGGACTAAGTTTCAGGAATTCGGTATCTTAACTCTGCCCTCCCAATATATTCTTGATAATTTAATGTATGTCCGCAAAAACTTAGATATGTTGGATCTAGTAAAAGACCAGCATAATTTAAATACTAGAAACAGCAACAAATTGGTCATTCTATGCTTCAGGCTCACTAAATCCAAAAACAGTTTTTTAGGTAATAGTGTTAGGTTTTATAATAAAGTCCCAAAACACATTACCGATTTGCCTGATAGTGAGTTCAAGAACCATGTCAAGCGGGTTTTAATATCTAAAGGCTATTATAGGGTGGATCAATATTTTTATGTGTAAGCGTGTGTGAGCGTGCACGTGTGTGGAGGTGATATGTGTAGTGTTGTTGCAGTGATTTATTGGTGTGTCACTGTATCGCGCGAGCAGCGCACTCAAGGGCTCCACGCCGAGGGATCGAACCTAGGCTTGAGAGGCTGCCGAAGGGGGCCTAGTCTGGTGTGCGGGAGCGAAATTTACACCCAGACCACGGCGGCGTGATCTGAGGTTACGCGGGCGTGGGCGTGAGCACGCTCTGTTTGGAGAGACAGGCTGGTACTGATCGTTCGCTGCCGCTATTTCATCAGGAGGATCGGTAAAAATGCGGACGTCTTTTGTAACGTGCGGCGTTGGGTACGGTTTCGTATGTTGCGGCGGATACCACTAATGGACTGGGATGATTCACGGCTTTTCAGCTTTATATATTAGTATAGATTTGCAAGTAAAGAATGAAATGAATAGGGCCCTGGTGACAAATGTTTTGTTGAAGCAAAAACGGAATGGGTACACTTTAGCCGCTTTAGAAAGGAACAATACAGTAAACTGATTTAAAAAAAAACAACTTTTTTTTTTCATTAATATATCGAAAATATTGTTGAAATGATAAAAAAAAATCCTTTGAAAGCCACAGCCTTTAATATTAATATTGAGATATCCGGCATGGCAAATTTCAATTTCCCGTATGATTAACATGTGGTAGCTTGTTCTTTTGCGTTTAGAATTTTATAACTCTTTAATGGTTCATCAAAAAGGCTAGACCAAATCATTTTCTTGTATAAAATTAAACGCTGTACAAAAAAAGTATCTTATATTTTTTGATAAACCGACGCGTTTCGAAGTTATTCAACTTTAAAATATAATTTCTAATATTTTCTCATATTTTTTTACGAAACTATCAAATATAAGTTCGTCAAATATAATTGTGTTAATAAAATTAATTGCATAAATTTAAATCAATCTAATATACAGTGTGTTTTAATATCATACTTCTATTATGTTATACTTTGTTTAAAAATTTACAATTATTTTTTTCCGTTTCGTAATAAACAGGTTTTTTAACAAGTCATAACACAAACATACTGTATAATTGTATACAAATGCTTGATATTACAAATTTTACCATTTATATTAATTAATTTCTAAGTATTTACTCAAACAAAGTGAGTAGGTAAGTAAACTTTTTTGTTATTGATGACATACTGGCTGGTTGCAAAAAAAAAATTGATTATGTTTTGTTTTTTCATAAAATTCAAATGACTGCGAATTTGTTTGAATTTCAGTGCGTTTTAATTGCTACGTTTAGTCTTGATTTTATAATTTTACCAAGCATTTAAATAAAGTTAGCGACAAAATTGAATTGTTAGATATTCTTTACGTCATGAAGCGACGTCATTTGATGGCAGATGAAATGCAAAGGGCTGTAGGGATGTTGCAATCGGGAAGTAATTAATCTCAGGTATCTCGACATTTTGGCATTCATAGAAGTGTTATTTGAAAATGCAGGTTTTCAAAGTTTTTACGGAAATATATTAAATGATCAAGAATGTATTGGGATGGTAGCGTTACGATACCGAATTTATTTATTCAAAGTTTAAAGAAGTTTTTATTTATTAAAGAAGTTTTACTTCATGTTTGGCTCTCGGCCTAAGAAAATTCGATCAACACAGAAGGCGTCTGTTACATATTCGGGTTTAATTCTCCAAACTATAAATCATGTAACAACATTTTAATGAATCATTAAAACATCTCTCGGTCATTATAAACAAAAACTAAATCGGTCCGGTTTAACAAAGCAATTAGGGCATTACGAAGGCGGTCTCTTTTTTAATAAATATTAAATTCTTCTGATGTTACCTTGTTTACTCGTGTTTTTGGATTAGGAAATTATGTGGTCATTAGTGGTTTTTATTTGCTTATTATTTATACTGGCATTAGTATAGACAAATCAGTGATGTAACACTTTAATCCTAAAAAAAAGCAAAATTTGCAATTGACTGTGCTAGGTGTCGTTGACAATCTAAATTAATCGAATGATAAAGGAAAGTGGAATGGGCGTCCGGCGCTCTCACTAACAGAACGAAACGCAAAAATGCAAGAACTGTTACTTCACGTCGGTTTTCTGTACGAGCCGTTCACCATACTAGGTCCCCCTCGGCAGCAGCTCAAGTCTAGGTCCGTTCCCTTCGGCGTGGAGCCCTTCAGTAGGCTGCTCGCGCGATACAGTGACACAAAATCTTTCATCACTACAACAACATTACACATGTCACCTCCACACACGTGCACGCACAAATGCCTACATATGGAAGTGGAAGGATTTTATTTTTTCTCTTATCGAACAGAATTAGTTCGGACAAAAGAAATTATCCGACATGAAATACATATAAGAGCTACTGAGGCATTATATGCTTGGTACACATATATATCTCACTAACTTATATACATATGAATATGTAGCTTAGCTTAGTTTAACTCAGTTAAGTCGCGAATTGCATATACTAGGCAACAGCCCAAGCTGAGGGAGCACCCCTTGAGCTAGTTGTTAAAATTAAATCGACTGAGTGCATTAAGCGCTCGCCTCAGTAGTCCGGTGAAGCTATTAAGACCTTACTAGGCCAATAGCGAAGACAGTTAAAAAAAAAACCCGGGTTAGCCGACGCATTCATGCTGAAACCAGTAATAGCTTCAGGGTGGCTCTACCAAGGCATTTTCGTGAGCATTAATTTGCTTATTGTAGGTGCCTACTATTTTCTGTCCTAAATTAGAAATCACTACTTTTATATATGCGATGATTTTTAGGATGGAACTAGATAAAGGTGATATTACATTTACCATGTACATTATACACGATAGTTTTAAACATGTTATCCTGAGATTTACCAGTGTACAGATACCTCATGTGTGTATTGTCAATTGTGTACTCCCACGTCCTGCCAGTAACATACCTCAGGCGGTGAATAAATCTTGCTTATTCACTGTAGAGTATATTTAGAACTTGGTAAGCTAATACTTACGACGTATTACATAAACAATTAATCTTGACTTATTGGACATTGCGACTCAAACTTTGTCCAATGATCGTTTTTGTAACGTTTGTTAAAAATAATTACGTAATGCGTAGGTATACCAGGTGACTGTTTAGACAGTAGCAATATTTCTGGAGGAGACTCTGCACTGGTTTCTCGTACTAAATCAAGTAAAAAAAATAGGTGCTTAATATTGGACCTAATTATCTAGTAAAATACAAAAGTTATACACAATCCTCTACGCGTTTATATTAAAGCACGGTGTCAATGACCGTCGGGTGATTTCACTTTTCTTTGAAAGGAAACGTCAGGAACAAAACAAAAGGGTTAATTGCTAGTTTTACTATCGAAAACTATTAACTCCGGGTTGCCCATTGTAGCTTTTAGCACCGGTCATTGCACTTTGGTTTACTATTTTATTTACACGATTGTAGCTATACTTTTGAAAGTCTTAGAAGTCTAATCTTAACTTAAGTTTTCTTGGTTGTTTATTAGTATTTGTTTTAATATTATTACTTTATACATTAAATGTGACCATGCATCATATCCTAGAATAATGCGAGTGTCTAAACAGTCACCTGGTCTAAATTAAGAAAATCATTAGCAGGAATTACTGATTTCAGAATAAATGGGTCGGCTCGTCCGAGGTACTACCGCCATCACGGAAAATCGAAGTGAAGTAACAGTGCTTGCACTGTTGCGTTTCGTTCGGTTAGTGAGAGTGCCAGGTGGACTGCTGTGGCCTCCATCCTTGCAGAAGGAGGCGGCGGGGAGGGCCCACGAGAAAGACCCTCAGAATGGCTGTCTCCGCCTAAAGAGAATAGGCAGAATGGGGAGGCGATACATTCGCCTCCTCCCTAGTGGGATGTGGGATTACGGTAGTCCGTAGCCGAAACGAAACCTGGCGATCACTTGCAGGGGCGGCTTTTCAGGAAGACAGCAGGTTAGATCCCTGGGCGCGCCTTCCATGTAGCGGATGGTACACCGTGGGGTTTTAGTCTGTGTGCGTCGGACATAACACACTCTCTCCCCCGAGAGAGTGGCGTACCCATAAGGGATTTCCCCACGTTAATAAGAAAAAAGTGAGAGCGCTGGATACCTCCCTCCCCCACTCTCCTCTCGCCCAAACACAGACTGGCAACTCATTTGCTACTCCCCCCGATGTTGCAGGTGTCTATGGACTGTGGTGATCACTTAACATCAGGTGACCCACCTGTTAATTTGCCTCCTGTGATATAAAAAAAAATAACATGACTATCATAATTACAGATTATCTATATTAATAAAATGATACAGGTCTTCCATTCTTTACGCATCATTTAAAAAGTTACCGAATACATTTCGATATATTTTTTGCGTTATTTCTTAGACACTTGGTTGTTATATTAAAATGAAATGATCACTATAGTTTTAAGTTTCAACGTTTTAGAAATCATAATGTTTATAAGCCCTACGCCTTCAGCGACATGATTTCTTGAAGTAAGGCACGTGGTGTGGTCCTTATGTTTCTTCCCCAGTACATAACATATTTGTACAAGAGACAAAACAGGGAAATAAATTAACATTTACCACATTCACAACATTAAACTTAACATTTTCGCTCTCATTTACAGAGAATGCAAAAAGCGTGTAAGAAATTGGCTCCTTAAACTTAATAAAGAGGAGACTGAGAACATTATCACAAGTTAGCGGACATTTTCTCTTAAATAGTATTATTCACTGACCTTCTTAGTATCTAGAAAATATTGGTCCCTGTATTATCGTGTCAAATATGAATATTAAACACACACAAACACACGTTTTAGTAGGTGGTGGAGCCACGCTGTAGCTATTAGTAGTTTCAGCATGAATGGGTCGGCTCACCCGGAGTAGTACCACCCTCTTACAGAAAACCGACGTGAAGTAACAGTGCTTGCACTGTTGCTTTCGTACGGTCAGTGAGAGCGCCGGAGGCCCACATTCCTTCTCCCTTTCCCTTTCCCTTCCCCTACCCCCTCGACCATATACTAGATGGCAAACGCACTTGCGACTCCTCTGGTATTACTAGTGTCTATGGACGGTGGTGATCACTTAACATCAGATGACCCACCAGGTCGTTTGCCTGCTTTTAATATTAAAAAAATTTTAACGGCTAATATGAATTTAAACGTTTAATACTAATTAGAATGATCATACAAAGCTTAAGTTTCCCAGAATGGACAAATTTCTAAATGTCTTATACCGACCTGATGTTAATTTTCACCCATTTCTTCCTTCAAAGTAAAATCGGCTGAGTGCCTTAAGCGCTCGCCTTAGTAGTCCGGTGAAGCTGTTAAGACCTTGCTTGGTCAATAACGTAGTCAGATCGAAAAAAAACCATTTCTTCCATATCTGATCATGTTATCTACCGTGTTTTTTGCATAAACTAGTTTTAAAGTAAGCGTTTAGGCAAGATAGGCAAGAAGAGCAACCGTTTGGACTATGGTTTTCAGTCAGTTTACAGTCGCGCAACAGTCATGTAACAGTGGGTCAGCAGTCGGGCAACCATCGGGTAAAAGCTGGACAATAGTCGGGCTACAGTTAGGCAACAGTTGGTTTACAGTCGGGCAACCATCGGGTAATAGCTGGGCAACAGTAGGGCAACAGTCAAGAAACAGTTGACCAATAGTCAGGCAACAGTTGGGAAGCAGTCGGGCAACCATCGCGTAATAGCTGGGCAACAGTAGGGCAGCAGTCGAGAAACAGTTGAGCAATACAACGGTTGCCCGACTGCTTCCCGACTGTTGCCTGACTATTGCTCAACTGCTGCCCTACTGTTGCCAGACTGTTGCCCAGCTGTTGCCTAGCTGTTGCCTAGCAGTTGCACGACGGTTGCCCGACTGCTTCCCAACTGTTGCCTGAATATTTCTCAACTGTTACTCGACTGCTGCCCTACTATTGCCTGACTCTTGCCCAGCTGTTGCCCGACGGTTGCCCGGCTGCTTCACGACTGTTGCCTGACTATTGCTCAACTGTTGCCCTACTGTTGCCAGACTGTTACCCGACTACTTCCCAACTGTTGCCTGACTATTGCTCAGCTGTTGCCCAGCAGTTGCCCGACTGCTTCCCAACTGTTGCCGTACTGTTGCTCAGCTATTACTCGATCTTACAAAAAATTTGATAAATAAATTTAAAAAAATTTATGCATATGGAATCCATGGAAACCTACTTCGTTGGGTGGAATCTTACATATTTCGCCGCAGTCAAGTAGTTGCTATCAAAGGGTATTTGTCATGTCCCATCTTCGTTAATTGGGGGGTACCCCAAGGTTCACATTTGGGACCTTTACTGTTTATATTATTCATAAATAATTTAGTTAACTACCTCCATAGTGATTGCTTGTTATATGCTGATGCTGATAAAGTAATTCGAACAATACGTAATACTAATGACTGTTCTCTATTGCAAAACGATATTGACAGTATCAACGAATGGTGTAATTTAAACTACATGTATCTGAATATTAAAAAGTGATTTTTAATATCTTTTGCAACTACAATCCCTAAGTTTCAGTATAATTATAAAATAAATAACTACTCAATTGAACTTAATGAAGTCGCCAAATATCTTGGTGTCATGTTTGATAATAAATTATCCTTCCGTCCACACTACAATCACATTATTAGTAAAAGTAATCAGATCTTTGGTTTTCTATTTCGTATAACTAAGATATTATATTATAGACTGTCCACAATTACTATACTTGCTTAATTTTAACACCAACTTTCGCGGACGTTGTACTAGACTGTTTCATATTCCTTTCGATATAAATAACGTTTCCTTTAATAATCCGATTGCTAACATGTGTCGCTCATATAATACTATCACTAATTGCGTCTCCTGCTGTGCCGATACCGACTTGGACATATTTCATCTTAATCTTAGTAAATTTCGTCACATAGTTCATAAACACAGGTTTTCGCCTTAATATCATATATATTTTTAAGTTAGCATACTTTTATAAGATTTTATGACTATATTTGTTGCATAGATGTGCATGCATATAGTTTTGGATAATATAGCTGACAAAAAAATAAACTATAAATTGTAATTGTAAACATAGTTACTTATTATCTGTAATATGTGCCTTGTGAATAAATAAATAAATATCTATAATATAAGTAGCTTGGATAGCGATACAACACATCTATTTTCCATAACTAGTCGTATCAGTTCTAAAATTAATCTCGTAGAAGCCAGCCCTGAGTAGGGTGTTGTCAAGATAAGGTGCTCAGGTGTCCTGCTGTAAGCCAGGGGACTGTCTTTTGGGAACATTTCTAAACGTCGGCCTAGATCGGGTGACTGACAAAATATAGGGTAATTTGAATATGGTTGTATCCTTTGAATTTCGGTCGGATTAGATAAACGATTCATTGTTGAGGAGCTGATTGCGACAGCATTTGTCTTCTTGAAAGGAGATATGAAGACATTTATATGAAACGCACAGGAGTACTAACGAATAAAATGAGACCAAATCTTTACCGTACGATCATGTAAACAAATGGCAACTGAACAATTTAACGTTAATCTGTCAATTTTTTCAATGTCTTGGACATCGACGTTTATGTGGAGAGTATTAATATTTTTTTTTTTACAATTTCGTAGGATTAAAAAAAAATTTAAACCTTGTCCTGATAATTAACTAAATAAAACAATAACCGATTGCGATTACATATCGGCAATTGATTTTTATTCATATAGAAGACTAGTTGTGCCCGCGACGTCGTCCTCTTTTTTTTTCTTTTTTTATGTTTGGCAGCCTTTGGGGGGAAAGGATTAGGGGAGGGAGAGGGAGAGGAGGAGAGGGGAGGGGAGGTGGGCCTCCGGCACACTCACTGACCGAACGAAACGAAACAATGGCAAGCACACAGTGCTCAAAGAAAAGCCACAAAAATACCCCAATCCTTAAGGAAAAAATCGTACCCAGACAGACTGTACGCACTGTCGCAAAAACAATGGCGACCACCGAGTGACACACTATCCATCACCGGTCGACGCTGTCATGCCGGCCTGCGAAAAGCTGGATATGCACAGGCTGATCCCGAAACGAAGATAACCGCAGAAGCGAATCACTATGACGGGGTTTTTCGCCATATACTTGGTGGTTGCAACCGAGTCAGGGTGTAAAACCCTACCACCCCGCTTTTGCCATTGCCTCATTCATTATTCAGCAGGGTGCACCACGTGCAGGTGAGGTTAGCCTGGGTGTCACAGGTCTTATGATGTTATTCGACACCCCGTACACCCCAAACTATTAACTAACTTTATTAAATATAAATAAATAAATAATTTTGTAAAAAGTTTCAGTCGTCATTAATAAAACTTTGTTCAATTGTTTCTAAGCTATTTGACACTTTGAATTTAATGAATATGGAGTCAGCCACCAAATCATTTGATATTCTTGCAAGAAATATAGAGACAGCTCATCGTTTCGTTCATGTATCGCCTGTGAACTGCACAAACGTTTTTTAACGCATCTATCACTGTAATTATTCTCACAATTCCCAACGTGTTATTCATAATATCCACAGATTTATGTACAAAATTTAATTATAAAACAATAAATACAATATTATTATACACCGAGAACAGTAATAAATGTTGGTCGTAACTCTACGATAGACGCTACATATTGCCAGTTATTTAGCAGTGAATACATTCCATTTCCTTTATTGCCGACCATAAAGGTGTTCGAGTTAGTAAACGTTATAATATTATATATCGAGGGAGTCACTATTGATCTGCGATACCGCGGTATTGATTATATCGTGGATGTTACTACGCTCAAACGCTATTGGTTGAAGTTATTAGCTGTTCGGCTGTTTATGTTCTTGGTGCCTTAAAAAGCGACCGATGACAAGATGCTGGTCATAGCTAGTCACAGCTAGGGATAATTCGCCGTAACTATAGTCAGTGTTCTGTTTCTGTAGGTTAACGTTTTATTCGATTGTTCCTGGTGGATTGATCGATCAAATCATAACCATTTTTTTGTTAACGTCGGGAAATCCCTTATGTATACGCCACCCTCCCGGGGGAGAGGGTGGGTTATGTCCGAGTCGCACGGACTAAAACCCCACGGTGTACCGACAGACCGCTTTGTGGGGGCGGCAAGGGATCGTTCAAGCTAATCAACCTTGTAGAGCCGCCCCCACGGTCCACCCGGCGGAAGGTGACCGCCGGGCTCCTACCTATAGAGGAACAGACCGGGTACACACCGGCTGACCCCCTCGTCCGCCGGACCTGTGCAATGAGGAGATGGGCCCCCCGGTTTTGTGATAACACATCTGACAAAAACTTTGAACCTTCGCTTCAAGAATGCCCCAGGTTTAGAACGAAGAGACTAGGGCGTATAATACTTTGTGACAATCTTCATATATGTCCATTATGCTACCAAATCGTTTGATAATTTTGTCAAGTATGTGATCCTTACTCTCAAGGCATTCAACGGATTTTTAATTTACCACGATGCTCTGACTGGCATCTAAATCATGACTGACCAATCTTTGTGACTTTTTATAGAATGCTCATGCAACACCTCAAGGGACAGAGAAGTAACTTGTATTAATATGCGATCACCTCTCACTCCCTTTATATTTCTAATTCTACCTATGTGCGAAACCAACAAAATTGAAAAAAAATCAGATTATAAGAAAAGAGGTCCTTACAGTAAACATGTTTTTTAGTTTTTTTTATCTAGTTTCTTTTGTCTATGTCCTAACTTGTCAGAGATAATCGCCTTCCTTCCAGAAGGATCCGTAGAAAAATATGTCGGGCTTGAACTATTAGTAATCTTAAGACGATTATTGTAGTCTAAGAATATCCAAGAAGGTAAAAGTGAAACGGTGACTTACACCAGTGACTAGTAACCATGTTAATACAGTAAACCGGTATCATGATCTAAACAATAAGTGCTTGGTCGTCAATCAATCAATATAGTTCATTCACTCATCGCAGCAGGTCCATTAGTTTCCTGTTGTCCTTCAGCTAACAAATCGCGAGATAAAATAGAGTAGGTTTATATTGTCAACTGTGCATGCGTCTGTATTTATTACAACAAATAAATGATTATTGATATTGTATAAACTGACCGGCTGAACGATGTAGAAATTGATTATGGTACTAAATTGTAGATAAGTCTTTCTACGTGAAAATACACTTAGGTACGCCAATCACATGGTTATTGGTAATGATTTGAGTTTATTGCATACACAGCCCTCGCCAGACTTTCTGGTCGCTTATCATTTTCATCATTTTCGAGTGGAGAAATATCCAAATCTATAACATTTACAATAGGATTATGATAACTACAGTAAGATATGGAATGTTTGATTATTTCTCTCGCTCTGTCTCTTTATATTCCCCCTCCCTAGGAGCGTTGAACGTTTAACACAACCTTGTTGGAAGTCGCATTAGAAGTTTCACTTCAATAGTCGCAATGAAAGTGCTTCGTTTATAATTTGTATCACAATAATATTGAACATAAAAAAGAAGGTTCTAGAGTTTTCATTATGTTTCTATGTACACGGTTTTATCGAATTCTACACAACCGATCTTAACGATACTTTTCTATAGTAATGTTCTAGTATTTAATATATTTAGGTATTGTTGTGTACGCTCTCTTACAAATGTTTAATTGATTTACAACGACGGGGATTTGTTTAATAAAAACATTTTGCTTGCATATATTGAAGTTCTGGATAACACATCGTTACAGATTCAAAAGATTGCACCTGGTATAATAAAACAAATACGCTTACTCTATCGTTTGCGGCTGAATGTACCAGCCAATATTGGCTCATTAATTATTGCTCAGATGAGAGTGCTGCCTTTAGAATAACCCGGTACGCGAGTCTATTTAACTGACTGAATTATTAAACGAATATTCCGAAACTTGTCATAACTTTAAATCGAAAAGATTTACGTAAATTGAAAATTTATGACAATTACTAGAACTTGTTGCCGCGAAAGATAGATTAAAGATTTTATTGTCTATAGGTTTTGGATTTTGATCATAATTTTACTTGAGGTTCAGTAACTATGTTATCTAAGATGGTGACGCGAGTAAAAGCCATACGATATAGAAACCACAGAAAATGAACATAAATAAGTACATAGCTACGCAATATTTTGATATACAACAGCGCATATTGTCAGGTGTTCGGCTGGTAAATGATAAACATTATATTATTTAGTCTACAAGACCCAACCTCTAGACACAACGTTGATCATCTACGACGTATATATGTACTGCAACACCAATCCCTGGAAGTAGCGTCATCAAATTTGCGACGTCACATGTAAACACTGCGCCATTCGTCCAGAAGGTTCCTCGTCCTAGTCTGCACCAAGACTATAAATACGATTGCTTACTGGACTCCACGAGGCATTCGAGATTCATTCGAGATACAGACAGGTAGATTTATTCATTCAAGATTCATTCTTCATTGTCATTCATTATTTTTATTCAGTAAAAGTTATTTAAAGTTTGTGAATTAAATATGTAATATTTTTTAACAGAGGAAGCTTTTCTATATCATCATAGGAGGCAAACGAACAGACCTCACCTGATGTTAAGTGATCACCATCGTCCATAGATACTAGCAACACCATGGTTGCAAGTGCGTTGCCAGACTGTTTTTGAGGGAGGGGGAGGTGAAGAGGTGCTGGGTTTCCGGCGCTCTCACTGACCGAACGAAACGCAACAATACAAGCACTGTTACTTCACGTCGGTGAGAGGGTAGTACTACCCCGGACGAACCAACCCATTCACGCTGAAACCATTAATAGCATCAGCGTGGCTCTACTACCTATAGAACCATTTCCTTCATTTATAATTCTCGCATCAAGCTTTCAAATGCAGCTGCCAGAACACACCAATAGCTTCTTGTCGACAGATTTTAAAACTGTTTATAGTTAACCAAGTGGATATTAGGAAAACCCTACTACCATCATGCTATATTTCGATCACATATTTTTGTTCACTGAAAGGTCTAAGTCATTTGTTATTGAGTACGTCCGGCATCGTTACGACACACCCGAGAGGAGAGACTGCAACGCCACCAGAACATTAACCCTAGCGCCACTATATTAGATATTTGGAGTGGATGGTTTACCACCAATTTTACACAATATAGAGTCAAGTAACACAAGATTATGAATAAAATATAAAATCCACTACATGACAGACCAAGATCCCGCCAAAAACTCCGAGTAATAATTATATATACTAGTGGGCGCCCAGTGGTCGACATTCGACCATAATTTCATTGATTTTTTTAAATTTGTTCTAAAGTTCTAAAGTTTCTTCTATTATTTAAGGTTTTCATCACATCACTACTTAGTTATTTGCTACTTTTTTAAATTGTATAAACATAAAAAGCGGTTACATAAGGTGGTAAGGCTCTCAAATTCTAAGTAAAGGTTTTCATCACATCACTACTTAGTTATTTGCTACTTTTTTAAATTGTATAAACATAAAAAGCGGTTACATAAGGTGGTAAGGCTCTCAAATTCTAAGTAAAGGTAACTTTACGAAAATAAAAAAATTTATATAGAAACTTATGACACAATTATCAATTAATTTTACACGATATTATGGGTAGGTGGTATTTCTGGATGATATTGAATTAAATGTAGTATGTATATTATAAGGAATAGTGATACATAATTGTTTGGAAAAGTAATGGATACACAATAGAATCAAATAATGAATCCAAAACAAAGAAGTTTTTAATACTACCATTAATTTTTGAAAATGAATTCCTTTTTGTTCAAAATTTATCATCAACTGTAATAAATATAATTGCCACATTAAGTTGAATTAAGAATCTAAGTTGTGGATTACTTTCATGAACAACCAAATTTTCTTATTTTGATTTTACAAAGTATTTTTGGCTCATTTTTTTATTAAATATTGACTTTGACTTTGGTAATATTGCTTTACTCTTATGACAATATGAAGCAAAGTGAAAGCAGTCTGGGCACCTAAAATTTTCAATAAAACCAAATAGAATAATCATTAGTACATTTTTAGTAGTAGTACAGCCACGCTGAAGCTATTAGTGGTTTCAGCATGAATGGGTCTGCTCGTCCCGGGTAGTACCACCCTCTCACAGAAACCCGACGTGAAGTAACAGTGCTTGCATTGTTACGTTTCGTTCGGTCAGTGAGAGTGCCGGAGCCCCACCTCCCCTCCCACTTTCCCCTTCCCTTTCCCTTCCTCTCCCCCCC
>MU158828.1:311953-347140 GCA_015888305.1 Antheraea pernyi | reverse complement strand
TTTTGTCTCGCTTTGGTTACGTTAGGTTAGACTTGCGAAAAAGGATAACGCGAACTTCCCACGAGCGAGATCGGTGCATTTATTACAAAACCTTTTTAAACCAAGTATTTAATACGTATTTAAGTTTTTTGTAATAACACGGTTACGGGTTTGGACAGTCCACGGGTTAACTAAATATTCTAAATACAGTCCTATATTTTATTTGCTAAAGAAATTATAAGCTGGTCCGAGGGAATTATTAATAAGGGGAAAACATGCTAGTTTACCTATAAGATATCACACAATTCGATACTTCGTTTAAAAACGTGGTAACGCCATCTATTGCAAATTAATATCGAAGAAGAGTTTTTTTTTAATATATCATGCAAACGATCAGGTGGATCACCTTATGTAAAGTGATCACCACCGTCCATAGACACTAGGAACACCAGGGGAGTCTCAAGTGTGTTGCCAGTCTGTGTTTGGGAGGAAAGAAGGAGAGGGGAGGTGGGCCTCCAGCGCGCTCTCACTGACTGAACGAACCTGAACAATGCAAGCACTGTTATTTCACGTCGGTGTTTCTGTGGGTCGGGTGGTAGCTCACCGGGGGAGCTGACCCATTCATGCTGAAACCAGTAATAGCTTCAGCGTGGCTCTACCACCTACAAAACTATTAGGAGTAAGGCCGCCCTTTGTACCAACCACATACTTTGATATGTTTTGTAGTGTATATTTGTAATGGTGTACAATAAAAATTTAATAAATAAACAAAATAGATTCTATAAAATAACTATTGATGAAATTTTCAAATCAAAGGAACGTTTTATAAGTTGATTCACCCGTTTCGTACGTACTATGGCATCTGAGTCGACATTTAATGCATCACTTAGGCTACACGTAGTCTTGTGGAATGATCATAAAATGACGAGATAAGGTGGTAATCAACTTAAGTATATCTCATAACAAGACTTACGACACATTTCAGGATTTATTGTATCTGGTTTAAAAAACACCGTAAAATACAATCCTGGAGAACATTTTCAAACTAAGTTAAAAGTTGTCCCCCCCCCCCCAACACAGGCTGGCAACGCACTTGCGACTCCCCTGGTGTTGCAAGTGTCTATGGGCAGTGGTGATCACTTACATCAGGTGACTCACCTGTTCGTTTGCCACCTATGATATAAAAAAATTTTTCAGTGGTTCCAAAAATTTACTAAAGATAATTATTTAAATTATGAATGTACATATTATATTATTAAAAAATTAACCTACATTTTGACCAGTTGATTTCAAAAGGCATTTAAAGCATGCAACGTCAGTCACGTTAAAAATATTGTAAAGGTAAAATATTGAAACGTAAGAGTGACACCCGTCAAAACGTCTTTTCCATTTATATGTGTGTATATGGTGTGTAAAATTAGAGCAGTAGTGTGAGTAATGTATATTTTAATTAATTTAATATGCTTGTAATGCGTGTTATATAAAAAAATGCTTTCTGCACTTCTCCTCCATATAATATGCCAAATTTCACGTTCATCCGTTCGTCCAATTCTCTTAAAAAGGGGTACAAAGTTTAGGCTTCACGTATTAATATATACTAGTGGGCCCAGAGGTCAACATTCGATCATAGTTCATTGATTTTTTAAAGTTTGAATTTTGTTAGGGTTCTTTTCTCAAAGGGTATGTTATAATATCATTGCAGAACGTACAATGAAAAAGGGTAATTGGAACGTAAGAGTAAAATAATACATACAGTCGAGCATAGCAACCTCCTTCACAACCTTTTTTGAAGTCATTTATTGACAGATGTCAAAATGTCTTTTTTATTTACATGTGTGTGTATGTTGTGTAAAATTGAAGCACTAGTGTGAGTAATGCATATTTTAATTAATTTAATGTACTTCTAATGCATTTTATATAAAATAAATAGCTTTCTGCACTTCTCCTCCATATAAACTTTAACTATGCCAAATTTCACTTTCATCCGTTCGCCCAATTCCGTTAAAAAGGGATACAAAGTTTAGGCTTCACGTATTAATATATATTAGAATTATGAAACCGCTTACAAACTACGCGCAGGTTTGTTACTCTATGGTCCGCGTGGATCTTTATGTAAAAAATTATATAATAAAAGCATTGGAATGTGTTAAGATACTACGCGTCGCCAGTCTGACGCAAGCTGTGCAAGCATATACGGCCGGTCAGGCTTACGTAGTTACGTAGAGTGTCATGACGCGAAATTATAAATTTATCTCCTGCCAAAAATACCACTCAATGCGCCTAAAGAAATCTTCACTTCAAAAACACTGTAGCCCCGAGGAAATAGGTCAAATGTGCATTAATACGAACGAAGCCGTGAGCAAAACCTAGTGCACTATCATTATATGATAATTTATTAAATACCATACCATTTACTAATCGAATTTTAATACACAGACTAATTGCATCACTAATTAATATTTATATTACTTTATAAAAAGTAATTAAATTGGTTAATATAAATAGATGGCGCAGTCAGTAACATTTCCTTTATAAATAAAAAGATTCCGAATTAATTTTATTGGAAATATTTATGACTTCCTTCCGTGGTAACACAGTTCGTGTATTGGTATGTTTGTTGCCATATCGGTGAAGGGACGTCGAACCACTCTAAATGGAAAATATATGGTTCGAAATAGCTGATATAGACTTTAACGAAACATAGACCAACGACATATTAGTCCGGTGAAGTTATGAAGGCCCATCAGGCCAATCGAAAAAAAAATAGACATACGAATTCAGTACCTAATTTATTTTGTACACTTCAGTATAAATAAATTCATAAGTAACCGCAAAAACCATGAGACGTTTTTTATTTAAGTCAATTCAAAACTATATTAATATTATGAAGCTGGAGGGTTGGTTTGTTTGTTTGAACGCGCTAATCTCAGGAAGTACTGGTATGATTTGAAAAAATCTTGTAGTGTTAGATAGCTCATTTATCGAGGAAGGCTATAGGCATATCATCACGCTAAGATCAGTAGGAGCGGAGCACCAATAAAAGAATGTTTCAAAATCGTTTTTTTTTACTTTTGGAAGCTTCCGCTGCGTGTTAGCGTTAGCCCAAAGTAACTATAACACGCGGACGAAGACGCGGGCAGAAGCTAGTTCTATATATAATCTACCGTTATATTAGGCTGTCACCATGTTAAAGGCCTCAATAAATATAGAAGTACAACTATAAAAACATTCAAAAAAAGCCGTCGCAATAAACAACAGCACGGCTTTTATCATCAACCAATCTATAACGTAGCACGTGTGACTTTGTCAGCATTAAGTTACAACATAAAATATAGCTGAGCGCCATTTTGTGGAAAATGTATCGACTTGTTTTGAAAATTAGCGTGGTCAAACTAACAGACACATATATACTTTTTAAGTGAATAATTCTTTAGGCGCGTTGAGCGATATTTGGCAGGAGAAAAATTTACGAAGTGACCAACATGCTTATGACGTATTGTGCTGTGTCAAATCAAATCAAATCAAAAATATTTCATTCAGTTTAGGCCCTAATAAGGCGCTTATGAATGTCAAAACTACCACCGGTTCGGAAAACAACCCAGTAATCGAGAAGAACCGGCAAGAAACTCGATCAGGTACATTTTTTAACATATATTTCCAATACATCATACAATAGCTTTTAGTGGATGCACAGAGAGGAATCACTTCCAGACATCACTATCATTCACATACTGATACAATCTATATATATCCTTTTGAAACTAAAACCCGTTGTACGTTTTTAATATACAAATTATGAATTTGGAATAATGCAGTCTTTAAATAATTCAAAAATACCAAAGAGAACACAGTTATTCTATTGTTTTGAGTTTTTATTTCTATCGGCAATCCTCATGACTGCCTCGGCTTTTAATAAATTTATTGTACTCCGTTACACTTCTTGCGTTACTTTTACTTTGATACTTTTTGTAATAAGTTTTTAGTAAATATTTTCAATGTACAGACACTATGGTACTACAGGTCAATGATATTAGGTCTTTACCTATGAAATTGCCGTTTTGTATGAAAAAACTTAAACGAATTTTTTTCATATATTTTTTATTTGCATTAATCGAAGTAAACACCCATGCAATAAATGCATCTTTGCCAACGCAGTGGCAGTTTATTGATGCCCTTCTTAAAGAAACGAAAACTTACCTCTAGAAAAGTGATGGTCACTATTTGGTGGTCTAGCGCCGGTGTGATTCATCACAAATCACATCACAGAAAAAAATTCAATACCCGAGAGGCAATACAAAATGCCTTTGAAGAATTTGTTGCCTCCCGTCCAGCTGATTTCTTTAAGAAGGGCATCAATAAACTGCCACTGTGTTGGCAAAGATGCATTGATTTCATGGGTGATTACTTCGATTTTTTCATACAAAACGGCAATTTCATAGGTAAAGACCTAATATGTTGCTTATATACGGGCGGATTGACGGGGCATTCATCAAAAATAAGCTACGTAGACACGTTTTAACAAGGCGCTGTCGATGCACTTATGACGTATTAACATCTTTTAAAATCATTTACCACAGACTAAAGCATTATTCTTGAGTTAATTATTGTCGTGTTTACAACTAGAAAGCGACATCATTTTCGCGAATTCTAGTTAAAAAAAGAATACTTGTTTTTCCTAACTGACTACGTTATTAATCTAGCGAGGTCTTAACAGATTCACCGGACTGCTAAGGTGAGCGCTTAAGGCACTCAGCCGATTTTATTTGACAACTCGCGCAAGGGTGCACGGCACACCTCGGCTTGGGCTGTTGCCTGATACAAGCAATTCGCGACCTATCTTAGCTAACCCAAGCTAAGCTAACTATTCATACATATATGAGTTATTGAAACATATATGTGTTCCAAGCATACATACCTCAATAACTCTTATATATATTTATATAAAGAACATCTTTTAGGTTACAATTTCACACTTATAATGTTTTGAATTATCATAATATATAGTTCATCAAAATCACGTTTGTTCTTCGACATAGGATCGGGATAATGGAAGTTTCGAAAACTGCGTTATTATATCCTACGCTCATTGAGTCTGTAATTAAAACGACAGCCTTATTAAACCTAAAAAGCAAAGCTTTTGAGACCCGAAGGGTGTGGCTAGGTTTTCAGCGTTTATAATATATACAATTAAATAACAATAAAACAGCCTGAATAATTTCAGGTAGAATATATAATTATCGGAATCGGATCAATCGTTTTAGGGATTACTACTTTCATAAGTATAAATATTTAGTAGGTTCATCCATCGGGCCGTGGACGCTCCGGTGCGAGATATTGTGGATTATAACTTGAAGATGGCCATAAAAGATCAAAATGGAACCGCCATAAAAAACAATAACGTCATTAAAAACTCCGTTCTAAAATAGTTAACAGTTAAATTTAAAAAAATTAAAATAAAAAACACCCAATAGTTGCTCACAGATACTGTTTTTAACGTATACAACACATTACACTAAAGCAAAAGAAAGGTGTGGACCAAGAGACTGCAGAATAGAATAGAAGAAAAAAAAAGTATAAATATTAGATGTCCACTTAAAAAAAATGGTATTCTGTTTTTTTATTTTATTTTATAGCATGATAAAGTGACGTCATTGTACCTAATAGTAACCACAATGCCATCTAACAAGTATAAAGTTTTAACAAAAAATAAAACCGTCTTCAAAAAATGCACAAAACCTTGACCAAAAACGATCCGCTCAGATTGGCCGCTCTGAATATAAGAAAGATAGAAAAAACATTTATTTGCAACACACATAAGTAAACATGAAAACACGTAAAAAAAAGAAAAAACATACATATAAACAATGAAAAATATAAATACAAATTGATGGTTAAGTGTGTGTGGCAAATGGGCCCCGAGTCTGCGTGTGTGCTCTTGGAGGTTAGTCCTTCAGCGCTGATTTTCACTCTGGGAGTGTTGTGTGTGCACCGAGAGATGGTGTGCATATTAAATGTTATGTAGTGTTTCGTGTAGTGAAGTTATATAAGTTTGGAAAAAAAGAAATGGTAATAGAAGTTTAATAATATAGCCGTAGATATGGACTTGCTCGTAATATAGTCAAAAGTGTAAATTAAACAAAATTTAAAAATTATTATAGATTAAATGATCTCGACGTTATACATAAACGTGTACTTACATTTATGTTCTGTGCAACTACAGTCAAAATCTGTTATAACGACATCGAAGGGACTACTCATATTTAGTCGTAACAATCGGTGAAGTTTTAAAGATACTGCATTCACCCGGACCTTTGTTCTGGGTCAATATAATCGGTATGTTGTTCTAAACGATGTCGCCATAAACGGTTTTGACTGTATACTCAGTGCGGTCAAAAAGTTTATATACCTAGTTTTGAATTGTCATAAACTTACTAATGTCAAAATCACTTTTTTTTTCTTTTTTTTTTTATTGTAGCACGGCAAAATTACTGCTCTGCCCCTGATGGTAAGCACAGTACAATCCAAAAACAATGGCGACCACCGAGTGACACACTATCCATCGCCGGCCTGCAAAAAGCTGGATATGCACAGGCTGATACCGAAACGCGACCCGCAGAAGCGAATCACTATGACGGGCTTTTTCGCCTGCGTTCCAGTCAGGCTGTAGTACCCTCCCACCCCGCTTTCGCCATTGCCTGGTTCGTTATTCAGTAGGACGCACCACGTGCAGGTGAGGTTTGCATGGGTGTCTCAAGTCTTAGATGTTATTCGACACCCTTTACACCCCAAAACTAAACATTTCTTCTTAAATTTTGAAGAGTTCCTTATTGTATCTTCAAAATCCAAGGCTCAGTGAAGGATCCACCCAAATAAATCTCCTTTCCAAATTAGTTTTTAAAATTAGTTTATTTGTATGGAAAAATTCATTAAAGCTACGGAAGGAAGGAATTGAGAAATAACAAATTGATTTTAACCAGTCATAGTATTGTTTTTTATTAATTCTGGAATATTTTAGCACACCCGCCGATTATAATTAAATAAAGACTATCTATTACATCGTCTAAAACATACATTTAAATTATATGCTGTAAAGGGTAACCGCGATTTACATAAAGTAACACCATATAACTAACACATTTAATTGCAAAAGAATTATTTCTATATTTCTCAAAATAACTTCATTAATAATTCATTATTTATTAACACATGATATGTAAAGATAGAGATAGATGTATATATTTATACAATAACATACTTCTTTGAGCCTTCTTTAGATGTACAATCCCATAGTACTTTATAACATAGAATTAAGGTAAACTTTTAATAGATTTTGTAACGATTAACCGGTGCTCTTAGTAAAGTAAAATGTCCGAAAATATACTATATACCATTAAACTACACTACATCAATTTTTCTAAACTTAAATAAATAATAATATGCATATATATCCTTATGATAGAAATTCTTTCAACGTTAGTATAAACTCAAGACTCGCTGCGTAGTTTATACAAAAAGATAAATACGGATAGCATCTTCATTTTATACCATTTATTGATTATATTTTTATAATAACTATGGTATATAGCAAAATTAGACAAAGTTAATGGTAGTAGTGGTTGTCTAGTGGTCCAAATTCGGTCATCATTCATTTTTACATTCAATAAGACCAAAGAGAATAATAATTATTTCAGTGGTTTCATAAATTTACCAAAGATAAATTATTTATCAATTAATTATTAATTGTATATTATCAAATAACATAGTATATTATTATGAAATGAACCTACAATTAGACCAGTTAATTTAAAGGAGCATGTAAGGTATGGAACGTAACAGTAAAATGGCTATAACTATGCCAAATTTCGGGTTCATCCGTTCTCGCAATTTCCTTAAAAAGCGGTACAAAGTTTTCACTTCACGTATTAATATATAGATGTAAATACTTATTAATACACTCATAAAACCGCTGATAGTAAAACCCCGCCCGACGATAACCCCGGTTAGAATAAATTAATTTCAATTCCATGTTAATTGAGAGGGCACGTGGAATTCTTGTGATCCAACCAAGGGCCAAGGCCCACCTCATTATTTATTCTTATAATGCCCCCGCTAACCCGACAGCTTCGGGTTAATTTGGCAAAGGTCTTGTTAGTAAAAAGTCGTGATCCGAATTTCGAGTTGGCGACTTAGACCGCGGCAGGTACTTGACTTTTCCGAGATGTATTTTTAAATCGATTATTTTGTGTTTTTTTTCTTCTAAACCAATTCAACCCAATATTTCCAGTACGCTACCGGAAGGTACAAAGATCCAGGCACCTGCACTTGAGGGTCTCATCATTTTAGAAGCAATTATGTCTTAGTTGATACAATGCTCCGACACCGCGTCAATGAATACGTTCTAATCCTATCCGTCGTGGTCTGGCGCATCCAGCGGGGGCCTCAGGGTGGCCCTCGAAAAGACCGAGGCCCTATTATTCCATGGAACTTAGCAAGGGCCACCACCTGGAGCCCATTTAAATGTATATGGCACCCGTATCTAGACGGGTGTTGGCGATTCGATCCCCGATTTCGCGAGGCTCAGACCGAGTGAGCTGCGTGGGAGGGACTGCGCCGTAGGTACTCTGGTTGTTTGTCGCTGCCGAGTGTGGTCTTAGTTTGAGGATATATAGCCTATAGACTTTTTCGATAAATAACTTATCTAACGCTAAAAGAATCATATGGGACCAGTAGTACCTGAGCTTTACAATGTTAGTATATATTACTTACTTCTCATTTTAGAATTGATTTAAAGCGCTTCCATTTATTTTTAAGATAAATTTAAGTCGATCGTGTAAACATGGCCAAACTTTAAACGCATGGTCACAAAAAAAATAATTAATTACTTTTTTTATTGAAGTGTAAACTTCTTTACGTGCCTTTACGTGGCAGGACATACACTTATCATTTCGCCTGATGACATGATAATAAGCGTGACCGACAGTATTGCGTTTGTGCGGCATGCACAGTGACGCGTAATATAGCGGCTAATGTACATGTAATATTGATATTTTGTATTAAGTTTGTGCAGCCGTCATAATATGTTTCATGGAGTAATAAAATTTATAAAGATGTATATAATTATTTTTCGTAGTGTCAATATGCATGAAAACCAGACTTATGAGAATAATTTTAATAGTAATAATAATAATTTATTGTGCAAAAAGTTTTACATAAATTATTTACAAAATTAAAATGTCACTGACGGCGTCAATTTAAGTACGCGTTAAGGTCAGTACTAGTCCTGAGACTATATCACAGACGCCAGCGCAAACTCCACTAATTTTATGAAAATGTTTGGCAAATAGGGTCACTTATGAGCATGTGAGTATGTTGTGTGTGGCCGTACGTGCGTGTGCGTGTGGATGTGTGTGTGTATTTAAATATTTGGGTATGTATACAATAATGATTGAATGGCTATGAGAGTACGACAGGGGTGCGTAAAATAGTGCATAGATATTATAAAATATAAAATGTGCAAATTATGAAATTTAAATAAAGAGAAGACATTGTTTTGAATTTTTATTTCTGTTCGAAGTCCTTATGACTGCCAGGATTTTTTTCTATTGAAGGACCGACAACATGAGAGATTAAGGTCACCCGCTAACCTATATTAATAATTACGTTTTCGTTTTCGTTCCTGTTATTTTTAATCTTCATGAAGGCAACTGGCTCCTACGTATTAACGCCACCGCAGTGCGCTCGCCGACCACTTCCGTGGCCAACTCGTGTTATGTTTGTTTCGCAAATCTAACCTAACCTAACTGAACCGAGATGGACAAATTGAGATAAATAAATTGATTCGATTAGGTTTTTTTTTATATCATAGCAGGCAAACGAACAGGTGACCCACCTGATGTTAAGTGATCACCACCGTCCATAGACACTAACAACACCAGGGGAATCGAAAGTGCGTTGCCAGCCTTTGCTTGGAGGAAAGGGGCGACAGGACGGGCTGGGGGTAAAGGAGCAAGCACTGTTACTTCACGTCGGTTTTCTATGAGAGGTTGGTAGTACCCCGGGCGAGCCGACCCATTTGTGCTGAAACCAATAGCTTCAGCGTGGCTCTATCATCTACCAAAAAGACTTGACTTAGATTTGCGAAACAAAGACAAATACTGCGTTGACTTTAATACGTAAGTATCGGCAACTGTTTAGGATTGCGTGCTTTAACTCTATTTAAACGTTATTCAGTCTAGATAAGATTACCTTTACAGCGACATTGATTACAAGCCAGTTATAATGGAGATTTTATGTATGAAGTTATACTTTAAAATACATTATTCGAGGTGTTTTAATTAATTTTATGTTAAAACACGAATAAGTGAAATTTAATTATATAATTTATTGTTTAGAATGAATTAAAAACATAAATTACTATTATCATGATTTATTACGTGCTTATAAAAAAATTAGAATCACAAAAATGTATTATTTTATTTTATGCCCCTTGAAAAAGATTTAACTTGATATTTTTTGGTCATCAACTATCTAACTACCGTTGTATTTCATTAATTAAGTCTAATACATCTTGTAATTGTTTTTTTGTGTCTGTTATGGGCTTTCAAATTCTGATCTGCAAACTTTTTATGTGACGAGAGGTGGTGTAAGTAAACACGGTGTTGGGTAAAGTGTTGAAAACACCGTTTCTCGTCCGATCACTGAAGATATATTTAGCATATTATGAGTATCAGACAGCACTGCTTTGTCTTCGATGAGCCTTATAAATATATTGATACAACCATCTATATATTCCTTGCTCGAGGATTCATTACCTGTTTATGAACAATGCGTTTTATTATCCCATGGTTAAGATAATAAAATCCAAAACCAATACTGGGCACCAGTAATTGTAACCGATCGCCATTGACCTCGGTCTCGTGGATTTGTTAAACGTTGCTCCACGTTCTGTTTCAAAGAGCTAATGTCATAAGATACACACCAGCTGGAAAACTGTTCCACAGCATCACGGTATACTAAACTTTTGGTTCATGCCTGGATAAAGGTTACTGTAAAATTGTAACTCTAAAATATTTCTATTATAGTAGCACGGCAAAATTACTCCACAATGCCTGACGGTAAGTACAGTACAATCCAAAAACAACGGCGACCACCGAGTGATACACTATCCATCGCCGGTCGCCGCTGCCATGCCGGTCTGCGAAAAACTGGATATCGACAGGCTGATCCCGAAACGCGACCCACAGAAGCGAATCACTATGACGGGCTTTTTCGCCACATGGTGGTTGCGACCCAGTCAGGATGCAAAACCCTACCACCTCGCTTTCACCATTGCCATATAATGATCAGCCTATATAATTGGGTTAATGAAGTTAGATAAGGTAGGGAATTAAAAGTTCAGTTCAGCATTGTTATGCATATCTAGTGGTCTAGTGGGTTTTAATGTCTAAAGGCTATTATAGTGAGGATCAATATGTGAACGATGGTGACGTCTGGATATAATATGTCGCTCTTTATGTAGCCGCTGAAACGATTGTAAATAAAATTTATATTACTTTTATAAAATATGTACGATGAAATGATAAACTAGATGGGGTGTAAGAGGTGTCGAATAACATCATAAGACTTGAGACACCCAAGCCAACCTCACCTGCACGTGGTGCACCCCGCTGAATAACGAACGAGGCAATGGCATGGTAGGGTTTTACAGCCTGACTGGGTCGCAACCACCATGTATATGGCGAAAAAGCCCGGCGTAGTGATTCGCTTCTGTGGGTCGCGTTTCGGGAATCAACCGGTGCATATCCAGCTTTTCGCAGGCCGGCTTGACAGTGGTGACCGGCGATGGATAGTGTGCCACTTAAGGTCGCCATCGCTTTTGGATTATACTGTGCTTACCATCAGGCATAGAGTAGTCATTTTGCCGTGCTACTATAAAAAAAGATCAAGTTTCTTGCTGGATCTTCCCGATAACAGGTTTTTCCAAACCGGTGATAGTTTTGACTTTCACAAGCGCCTTTGTAAGGTTGAAATGGTATAAAGTAATTTTATGTGGTATGTTAAAATACTAATAATAAGCTAATATATCTCTAATAATAGAGTTAATCTGTAATCCCATTAAATGATTTTTCATTGAACCCCCTATTAAGATATAACATAGTGAATTATTTCGACCTCCAGCTTAAATTTCACAATTTACCTGGACCGCAATAAAACTGCGTGACGTGACATCAATTTTGTTGGCGCGATCATACCCCAAAACGAATGGCCGAACATAAAATATATTTCTGCACATAAATACACAACGCAGCTATGGATTTAGGAGATTTTATAGTGCACCATATATTTTGGTTTATAACTAATGTAACATAACTTCATCTGATATTGACTAGAAACAGATTTTGAAATATAATAATTATAATACACTGATAGATAATTGTCGATACAATTTTAAAGTCAATAAAAAAAAACTAAGCAGAATAACATAGACCAATACAGATTTTGATATTAAGATACAGCCCATATTACTCGCTGATAATATAGCTTTCTGTAGGAGAAATGATTATTACAATTGGTTATGTTTTTTCAGTATATATAAACAATAATCAATCAAGTCAAGTGAGTCAGTCAAGATTTTTTCATTTAAACCGTGAGCTCCGATTTCGTGATTTACGAAATTATAGTAAAATATATATTCTTTTATAAAGATGAATTACGAATTCTGTACTTTACTATTGCAACAATTTTTTAGACACAAAACTGACTAACCTGACTAAATAGCCCATTTACACATATTTAATTTCATTAGGGTTACTGATTTCGATATCGCGTTTTATTAACAACTTTGTCATGTGAATGCGATCTTTGTTATTTGATAACAACATTTATTAATATCAATTTTTTTTTATATTATCAACTGTTCATCCTAATGTATTAATTGTCATTTAACGGTTTATATACTACTTAGATTAATAAATCCTTATATCTTTTCCCAACGTAATAAATACTACATTAAGTTCTGGCTAAAGTATTCATCTAAAACAGCGATGTCATACTCAAACTTGCTAGTAGATCAAAAGCATAAAGACCTTAAGGTAGGTGAGCAACCAATTAATAACCAATTAAACGCTACGGGTCTATGTAAACGCTACGGGTCTATGTACTCCGCTCTCTACAAAAAAGAAAAGACGTTCTCCAATTTACATAGATGTCGCGGAGGCTAAGGCGAATCTCATTCGTATAGAAAAGGAGACGGTTCGTCTTAATATGGAGCAAGAGATTGAAGCACTGGCTCAGCGAGCGCGTCAGGAACGAGCCTCAAAGAAGGCGGCAGCGACGGCACCCGCTAACTCTGCAGAACAACCAATGCTGGAACTGCATAAAAGGGTGATTAGCGATGTGGAAGTAGTGCTTTGCGTGGCAAGGAAGTCTAGCCACCTACAAGGTCTCTGTGTCCGTGCTCTAAACGAAGCTGCGGCATCGATCACGGATGCTGTCTCTGAGATCTGCAGACGGAACACAGATGTGGAGATTGAGAAATTGCAGGAAGCTTACATAAAATTGCAAGAGGCCAACGTTAGGCAAGCAGCGGAATTAGCGGAAGTTCGGAAGGAGTTGAATGAAGTAAAGGAGGAGCTCGCCAGGGCCCGCCTTCAAACGACACCCGCGGTTAATCCAACCTCCGAGAAAATTACAGGGAGGGATCCTCCGTCCCTTACAGTGACTCGGCGACCGGAAAGAGAGAAACTCCGGCCTCTCCTTCAGAAACAGCTGAGAAGGACTGAAGAAAATACGCTGCCATCGACCCTCGAGACGAAGTTTGAGAAGCTGGCGCGTTCATTATCGGACCAGGTGGCCAGCATGATAAGTGGGCAGCTGGGAATCCCACCATCAATTCCTCCAGCGCCACAGAAGAGAGGACGTAAGAAAAAAACAATGGCAGCTCAAGAAGCGGAATCTGCCGTCCCGCAACCAATGCAGATCCCAGCAACCGTTGTGAAGGAAGGAGCCTGGCAGACTGCTGGGAAGAGTAACACCAGGAAGCAAGTAACAAAGAATAAGATCCCGCAGGCGAGAGCAACGACTAAGAAGCTAAACATTCCACGCTCCTCTGTGATTGTTCTGACGCTGCCAGCTACGTCAACGGAGAAAGGTGTGGACTTTCGAAGGGTGGTGTCACTGGCGAAAGAGAAGGTCGACTTGGCCAGTTTTGACATCCCCTTCTTAAAGATTAAAGAAACTACAATGGGAGCGAGAAAACTGGAGGTACCGGGCACCACAAGCTCGCAGAAAGCGGACCAGTTGGCGGAAAAACTGAGAGCAATCTTTGACGAGGATATTGGCGAAGGATTAGTCCAGGTGTCTAGACCGACTAAGTGTGCGGAACTACGCATTATGGGCTTAGACGACACAACCACACCGGAAGACGTCATTGCGGCGGTAGCCGCTAAGGGTGGATGCTCGAAAGAGCACATTAGGGTAGGCGAGATACGACGTACTCCGTTCGGCTCCGCTTCTGTCTGGCTTCGTTGCCCAATAGCAGTGGCAAAAATGCTTGCGCAAGACCGCAGGCTTATGCTTGGCTGGGTGGCAGTGCAGGCTAAATTACTGCAGCCTTTGGAGATCAGATGTTTTCGATGTCTCGAGATTGGACACGTGAAACGAATTTGTGCGTCGACCAACCGGAAGGCTAACCATAGGCTAGGAAGCAAGGATTGTGCGTCCCACAGTAGGAAGGGGAGTGAAGCCACAAGGAAGACACAAGCCCCATCAGGAGGGAATACCAAGGTTCCACACAGTGCCCTCGACGGGGGAGCTAACAGGAGGCGAATGCAGACCAAATCCAAAGATGGTCTATAAAGTGTTGCAAATAAATTTAAACCACTCAGCGGGAGCCCAAGATCTGATGATTCACACAATGGCTGAGTGGTCGATCCAGGTTGCACTAGTCTCAGAACCTTATTTTGTTCCACATAGTGACAACTGGGTGGCAGATTTATCTGGTATGGCTGCGATTGTAACGGCAAGATCCACTCGACCAGCTACCCTTTTAACCAGGGAACAAGACTTCGTTGCGGTGCAACACGAAGGCATTGCCGTGGTAAGCGTCTATTTTTCTCCAAACAGGACGCAAGCGGCATTTGAAGAGTTCCTAGACCGTTTGGGAACCTTCGTTAGGAGAACCTTGCCCCAGCCGATTCTGGTGGCGGGGGACTTTAACGCCAAGTCCGTTGCTTGGGGGTCCCCCGTCACAGATATGCGTGGGAGAACCTTACAAGAGTGGACGTTAGAATTAGGTCTAACTATCATCAATCGAGGAACGGCGCCTACATGTGTTCGTCAACAAGGTACTTCGATAGTAGATGTTACTTTCGCTTCCGCTGACGTTGCGCGCCGAATCCAGACGTGGAAAGTGGAAGAAGAGGCAGAAACGTTGTCTGATCACGTCTATGTCAGATTTGACATACGCCGGTCACTGGAAGCTCCGATATCCAACGGAGGTGCTGTGACAACGCGAAGATGGGCAGTGAAAAAACTCAACGCGGATTTATTAGCAGAGGCCGCAATAGTAGCATCTTGGGTACCACCACGCGAAGGACCGGTCAATATCCTAGCGGAGACTTTGTGGTTTCGGAACGCAATAAAAAATATCGCTGATGCGGCAATGCCGCGAGTGCGGTTCCAACCACCCAAGCGACGCGTTTTTTGGTGGACACAAGAAATCTCTCAGTTGAGGTCCTTGTGTATGGCAGCGAGACGGTGCCTGGCAAGGCACCGCAGGCTTCGACTAAACCGTTGTGCAGAGGTTGAACTCCAGCTACACACGCAATACAAGGACGCGAGGAAAACATTAGGGATAGCAATCAAAAAGGCTAAAGATGAAGCACGTGCTAAACTGTTTGGGACACTGGATCGTGACCCATGGGGACGTCCCTATAGAGCGGTGATGAAGTCCCTTTGCTCGGTAGCCCCTCCCGTCACACAGTCCTTGGGGCCGGAGTCACTTGGAATTATATTAACGTCGCTTTTCCCACCAAGCATAAATCATGCTCTTCGAGTCTCTATGCGGCTGGCTCTAATGAACCGGGACGTACGGAATGAGGACATCGAGGTTACTCAAGAAGAGCTAAACATAGCGGTCAGGCGTCTCCGATCGAAAAACACTGCACCGGGACCGGACGGAGTCCCGGGACGTGTCTGGGTGCTTGCTATAGAGCATCTTGGGGACAGACTCAGGCGACTATTTAGTGCGTGCTTGAGGGCTGGAACTTTCCCATCGATGTGGAAGATAGGGCATCTTATTTTGCTGAGGAAACAGGGCCGCCCTATGGACTGCGCATCTTCTTACAGGCCTATTGTCCTTCTGGATGAAATCAGTAAACTGTTGGAACGGATCATCGCAAGGCGGATTTCTAAGCACCTAGATGATAATGGTCTCGACTTCTCTGATGTGCAATTCGGGTTCCGTACAAAGCGATCGACGATCGATGCTATCATCAGAGTGAAGAGCTTAGCGGCTGAGGCGGTCTCCAGTCGTGGGGTTTTGATAGCGGTTTCGCTTGATATAGCGAATGCATTTAACTCCCTCCCATGGGAGTGCATCAAGCAGGCTTTAATGTACTATGGCGTGCCTCATTACCTTTACGAAACTATCGTATCATACCTGGAGGATAGGCGTATTACGTGGATCGGACAAGATGGTAACGCTTACCAGAAATCAATCTCGAGGGGTGTCCCTCAGGGCTCGATACTCGGTCCGCTGCTCTGGAATGCAGGTTTCGATTGGGTACTACGAGGTGTTCTACTCACGGGTGCACATATAACTTGCTATGCTGATGACACCCTGGTGACGGCCAAAGGATCCACGGTTAGGGAGGCAGTACGGTTGGCCACAGCGAGTACAGCCCAAGTCATAGCAAAAATAAGGCAATTAGGCCTGGAAGTGGCTATAAATAAGACCCAAGCAATGTGTTTTCACGGGCCTCGTGGGGCGCCGCCACCAGGAACCCATATAGTAATAGGAGGAGTGACTGTAGAGGTGAAGTCATCAATGAAATATCTAGGAGTAACCCTGGATAGCCGATGGAATTTCCAGGAACATTTCCGACAGATGGCTCCTAAAGCCCTCCGAACAGCTTCTGCTTTGGCAGGCATACTGCCGAATCTAGGGGGAGCTGGTGCTTCTTGCCGGAGCTTATATATGAATGTGGTAAAATCCAAGATTCTGTATGGGGCACCCGTTTGGTATGATGCGCTTTCGACTAAAAATCGCGGAGTTCTTAGACAGCTGCACAGGACTATGGCTATACGAGTCATACGGGGATACCGCACTGTCTCATATGAAGCAGCGTGTCTGATCTCAGGGTCGGCACCGTGGGAAGTGGAGGCACTATACCAGGCCAAGCTGTATTTTTGGTGCATAGAAAAAATCGCCCACGGAGGCAGCTTTGCCCTCAGGGAGAAAGAGGCGTCCAGATCCCTCTTGCATCAAGAAATGAGAAATGTATGGAACGAGAGATTGGTCTCACCATCTGCTGGTGTCAGAGTTATAGAGGCGATTCGCCCGGTTTTTAACGAGTGGTTGGACAGAAAATTTGGTCCACTTACCTTCAGACTGGTGCAGATGCTGACCGGACACGGTTGTTTCGGGAAGTATCTGCACCAGATTGCCAGGAAAGAGCCAAACCCACAATGTCATCATTGCGGAGAAGCACTGGATACTGCCCAGCACACCTTGGAAACATGCCCAGCATGGGAAGTTGAGCGCACTGCTGTTACTTCCGCTATCGGGGAGGATTTGTCTCTTCCAGCCGTTGTCCAGGCAATGGTGCTGGAGGAATCAAAATGGAGTGCTGTTGCCTCCTTTTGTGAATCTGTTTTGCTGCAAAAAGAGGAGGCGGAGAGAGCTAGAGAAAGGAGCGCCGATGCAACAGCGATACGCCGGGGAACTGGACGTGGACGGAGAAGAGGCGGAGGCGCATACCACCAGAGGCCTCCTTGAAGAAACCTCACAAGTAGGCTGTGTAGGGGGGAGGGGGCAGGTTAGGTTAGGTAGGTAGGACTCAGGGCTAGGATTGGGATGGGGCAGGGCAGGGGAAAGAGTAGGTAGGGTAGTTTAGGTGGGGTTAGGGCTAGAGTAGGACTGAGGGGCCTTCAGGGAGGTCTAGGTGAGGAAGAGGAGTAAACCTCGGTAAAAATCAGGGGTGTGGTGGCGGCGGAGCGGCTTAGCCTTTCCGCTGCCGACTGAACCCAGGGGGGAAGGGACGGGGGACCTGACCTCCCATTGCACGGGTTCGGCGGGCTGGGAGGCAGTCTCGTAGCCGGGCTGCCTCAGTTGGGTGTGGCGTGGGAAACGCCTGCCGCCGGGGGTGTAGCGGAGCTTGTTAACGCAACCCCGAGACACTCCCATAGTGCGGCGTAGGTTACCGTGGAGTTTTTTAGTCGATTGAAGGTCGACTCAGTTCAGGTTCCCCCCCGGGGACCTGGCAAGGTCTGTGTAAGAAGGTTCTCCACGAAAAAAAAAAAAAAAAAAGGTGAGCAACCAAATCTTATCTAAAAGAAGACAAACTACTCAAAATCTTAACAAAAGAAGTACTATTATAGGAAAGGTGTATTGATTAAATTCCCAACAAAAACTTTACAAAAAAGTACAGACGTTAACTATTTTTGCCAGGTTTTTGACATATTTTGTCTTCAATAAAATAATCTATGTGTAATATGAGTTTTCGGTGGAAATAACTTTTATTTCTTTCATTTAACTCATTATATTTATAAAACTGAGTTCGATGGATAAACACTGATATGAACCCTACTGAATACGAACATAACATATACAAAATAAGAGAAAGTGTCTCATACTTTGCAAACAAAGAAAAACATTTTTTTTCTAATTGAGGCCAAAGCATCACTATAGAATATAGCTTATTCCAAACGTAAATTATTACAAAAAGCAACAATATCAAAGGGCAATGTTGGCCTATGTTAGTTCTTGGTAATGGTAAAATAAAAGTTTTCCGATTAAGTAAACGACTTCTTACACGTGGGACACTGAAGGGTGATTTATGAAGAAAACTAGAAGATTCTATGAAACCATGCAACAAATTATATATATATAAATATTATATCACCCATCTTTCTAAGAGTCTGTAATAGTTTCATTTTAATTTTTTTTTATCGTAGCACGGCATCATGACTGCACTATGCATGATGGTAAGCACAGTAAAATCCAAAAACAATGGCGACCACCGAGTGACACACAACCCATCGCCGGTCGCCGCTGTCATGCCGGTCTGCGGCCAACTGGATATGCACAGGCTGATCCCGAAACGCGACCTGCAGAAGCGAATCACTATAACGGGCTTTTTCGCCATTTGCGGTGGTTGCGACCCAGTCTGGCTGTAAAACTTTACCACCCCGCTTTCGCCATTGCCTCGTTCGTTATTCAGCAAGGCTTGGGTGTCTCAAGTCCTATGATGTTATTCGACACCCCTTACACCCCAAAAGGGTTGGAGAAGGATAGTAAAGGATTAGACTATGAGTTAAAGTTACTATTGTGGCATTTGTTATCGTAACAGAAAAGTTAATTAAAAATACTTATTTTCTCGCGAATTTGCGGGAGATTTGTTTCTTATCATTAAAAAAAACGTTGTTAACACTTATAAGTACTTCCAATCATTGATAAGATATTATTAGAACAGTAACAGATAACTTACCACGGTCGTGATACGTGTATGGACTTGCAGCGCGCGTTTTCCAAAGATATAACTCGTCCACGGTCCGCATTATCTGGCTGTTTTCAACTCTGTCTGACAGAGAAATGCTACCCAACATGATATTATAAATGTAAATATAATTAGATAACGTAATGATTTTTTTAAAAGATGGTTGTTGTAACAAAAACTGGCCAGTAACCTGGGCCCCACACTTAGTTATTTAGTCCATATCTGTATTAAAGTCGGGTTGTTTTATTGTTATCGGCAGAATAACAGTACGTTACCGTCGACTCGGACTGATTAGCAGAGTTTGTCTGCCGGAGGGTTGTAGATAATTACAACCGATTTTTAGCTGAAGTTACTGATCTACAGACATTTAAAACTTGCCTAAACTATTTCTAAACCTTTGGAACTAGGAAGGACTAACATAGGAGGAATACATGTTTTTTTACGAAAAAAAAAGATTTATTTATTTATTTGCGATTTCTTGATTTTGTCAAAGAAAAATATTTATAATTTATCATTTTTTCTCGCTTTGGACCTACATTTTTTTGGGTCACTTCAACGCTTCTTAGTGTACGTCCAAAGTGGCGTATTATAGCGTCCATGCGCAATATGTTATAAATGTAAATATCATTTTTGTTTGTCGGTTACGCTTTCACGTCCGAAGCGCTGAAACAATTTTAATAAATTTTGATGTATAATGGCTATATGCTGCATCTCGAAGGACTAATCATTAGAACAAATCATTACTCGAGTTACGGATAGTAATATTTGTCATAATTATACTTTTTATAAAATACAAATAATGGTTTTAGGCTTTTAACGGGTATAAATTCAATAATAATATACACAAAATGATTACAAGTATATCTTTTTTTGCGATGCTTTACCCAAAACATTAAACATATAGCATAATGCTGTAGTAGCATAATAATTCATTCACCTTAATTGTGTTCAACAGTTTACCCACAGTAATTATATAAATAAACTAGTTGGTACCCTCGACTTCGTCTGTGTCGTTTATTATCCTAACAATATGTCATCCTAGCTTCTACCCGCGACTTCGTCCGTGTGAAATAGCTAACGCTACACGCAGCGGAAGCTTTCAAAAGGAAAAAAAAAGCCGATTTTGAAACATTTTTATTGGTGCTCCGCTTCTATTGGTATTAGCGTGATTATATATAATAATATATAATCTTCCTTTCTTCCTCGATAAATGAGCTATTTAACACTGAAAGAATTTTCAATATCCGTTCAGTAGATCCAGATATTACCCCCTACAACGTCACAAACTCACAAACTTTACCTCTTTATAATATTAGTATAGATACTAAGGTAGTGAATAACTTTTTGGACTGGCACATTTGTAATATTTGTATCTTTTTTTTGTTCGATGTTTACTTTTTGTTTGTTGTTAGCTGTTTTTTTTTTTAGAACTGACTACGCTATTGGCCAAGCAAGGTCTTAACAGCTTCACCGGACTACTTGTTGTTAGCTGTTTACATGTTATAAATTCTTTTATATTTATTGTCAATACACCGACTACACGTCCGTACATTACTTTGGGTCTCCATTGAAAATCAGCGCCGCAGTGCCACCCAGTTGTGTTGCAGCATTTTGCTGAATGGAGGTGCCCTTGTTGGATATTCTAATAAGCTATGTATATGTTCATCTTGTCGTTTTGATGCTATCCAGTAATAAAGACATTTTCTTTCTTTCTTTCTTATACTAGTGTAGCTCTCTATGATTTAAGTATGTAATCTTTTTGGCAGACTGACTGAACCGTTTCAATTTATTGTAAATCGAATATGTCATTCAAACAATTGAAGGACCTCTTGTAATTATAAATACCACATATGGTGTTAAATGTAAACAGCACTCCGAGTTTTACTATCACGCTCTCCAAGTCAGTATAGGCTGAGACATGGTGACCCTGACGTGATAATGTCGAGGCACATACAGTGGTGATCCCGGGGAAAGAACATAGGCAGAAAGATAGAAGAAGACACTAGTAAACAAAAAATAATAATTTTTCTCTCTGTTTCTTTGTTTATCCCGGTAAATCTCCGACACGGTGGAACCGTTTCTGGTGAGATATTTACTAGCAGATAGCTCATGTCTACACAGTTACACACGCAAACTACGGGCATCTATGCACAGCGTGTTATAAGAGCCGAGTTGGCGACACGTATGGTTTATGTATCTATTTGATGGGTCTAATTTCATCTTATGGTAGTAGAGCCACGCTGAAACTATTACTGGTTTCAGCATGAATGGGTCGGCTCGCCCGGGGTAGTACCACACTCTCATAGAAAACTGACGTGAAGTAACAGTGCTTGCATTGTTGCGTTTCGTTCGGTCAGTGAGAGCGCCGGAGCCCACCTCCCCTCCCATCTCCTCTCCCTCTCCTTCCCCTAACCCTTCCCCCAAAGGGTGGCAACGCACTTGCGACTCCTCTGGTGTTGTTACTGTCCATGGACGGTGGTGATCACTTAACATCAGGTGACACACCTGTTCGTTTGCCACCAATGACGTAAAAAAAAAACATCTCAATATTCAATGTCACGATGACAATCTTTGCGCAGGACTTATTGTATGTTACTGTGGCGCTTACGCCGCACATTGTGACGCCAGTGTGTTCCCTCCTTCCTATAACATGGGGTCCATCAAGCGTAACGTGAAGGGATATTTATGCAGGCCGGCATGACAGTGGCGATCGGTGAGGAATACCGTGTCTCTCTGTAGTTGCTATTGTTTTTAGATTATACTGTGCTCACCATCAGGTACAGTACAGTCACCTTGCCGTGTAAAAAAAATTAGTAACGCGGTCCGGCGGCCCGATAGCTAAATTACAATAACTTACTTTGTTGGCAACCCTAAGTTGGATGTTTAAAAATTAATAACTCTGGAATTCAACTTCTGTAGCGTCAGATTTTTTGTATAAATATACATATTAGTGTAATAAACATAAATATTAATACGTGAAGCCTAAAGTTAGTATCCCTTTTTGAGAGAAATGCGCGAACGAATGAACGTGAAATTTGGCATAGTTAACGTTTATATGAAGGACAAGTGCAGAAAGCTATTTTTTTAGTATAAAATGCATTACAAGTATATTAAATTAATTAAAATATACATTACTCGCACTACTGCTAGAATTTTACACAACATATACACACATGTAAATAAAAAAGACATTTTGACATCCGTCAATAATGGCCTTCAAAATAGGTTGCGAAGGAGGTTGCTATGCTCGACTGTATGTATTTTTTTACTCTTACGTTCCAATTACCCTTTTTCATTCTACATTCAAGAATGATATTATAACATATAACTATTATTATAACAACTGAGTAACCATGATAAAAACCTTTGATTATAGAAGTAAGTTGACAAAAGAACCCTAATAAAGTTCAAAGATTAAAAAATCAATGAACTACGGTCGATTGTCGAACCCACTAGTAAACATAAATGCAGTAAATGAAAATGCGACCAAGGGAAAAAAATTACGAAATCATATGTATTTATTTGTTCTTTTGGTGATAATCGATGAGACCATGTAACATTTTATAATAAAAAATAGAAGGAAAGGAGAAAAAAGTATTTTTTTGGTTTCTATGGACTTTTCTTGGTTTTGTTAATATCTCTTAAATTAAACAAATTTTCACTGTCGGTATTTATGTCGTCTTTATAGACTAAAGCCATCAAATACATACCATATGTGTCGCAAACTCGGCTCTTATAACACAATGTGCTATGGACTGAACAAAATATTTTTGTTAAATTTAACGTGGACAAAGTCGCGGGTAACAGCTATGAGTTATAAAAACGCAAACTGTATATTTCAAATGAAACTGGTATTTTCAATTGTATTGTTCTAACAAAATCAATATCATTTAAGCTTTATATCTTTATACATAAATTTCTTCTGTGCGTGTGTATGTCACTGAACTCCTCCTAAACGGCTGGACTGATTTTGATGAAATTTTGTGCGCGTGTTCCAGTGAATCCGAGTATGGTTTAGATTCAATTGGACCCGGTAGGTGGCGCTGTGGTTGAATTTTTTTTTTATCAAGGCAGGACAACGGCCGCCCGGACCGCTAGTATACCTTTATGTCCATAACATTATAGTACACAGTTCCTAATGGATATTACCATCTGAATTAAGTAATAACAATCATACTTATATATTAAAGTCTATCCTCTCGACTTGAAAATGGAACTATCCACCGCACTAGATTCTATCAGGCATAACAACGTTACCATGTCCCATATAACAGAGAACTGAGAGTACAGAATCAAAATGCACATCTAGTTCTAAATATGGACAAACTTCGATTATTTGGTTATCGATCAGAAAACTGAAACAATAGCTTGCACACAGCTTGTAGGGCATACACATTTATGTGAATTGATGGACAAATAGTTTCAATTATACAGAAACGTAAAAAATCCACAATTGCTCGACTTGAAAAATATATTCATTTACAAAACTGGATCCTAAATCTTTAGTAATAATATGTATTTACCTATGAAATTGCCGTTCTGCAGTACTGGTTATTTCAAATCAAAATAATTTTTGTTTGGCTAAGAATTCTAATTTCAAATTAATTTTATTTTAAAAACATGGAATTCTTTTTCCAGGTGTAGTCATTTGTTTATTGATTAGTGTTACATCGTCATCACATTTCAATCTTTTTTGTCATCATGAATACATTAAAAATTCGAGTGATTATGGAATATGAGTACCGTCGTGGCAGCAACGCTGCACAAGCGGCACGCAATATCAATGACGTTTACGGAGCTATAACTAAAAATCAACGCACCACCTGTTATTGGTTTGCTCGCTTCCGTTCTGGGAATTTCGACTTGAAAAATGAGCCTCGCGGTCGTCCGAAGACTTTGATCGACAATGACGAATTAAAGGCGATTGTGGAAGCTGATGATACCCAATTTACGGCTGAATTAGCAGCAGCTTTCGACGTTAGTGTCAAAATAATATTGGTCCATTTGCGTCAAATTGGCAAGGTAAAAAAGCTTGACAAATGGGTGCCCCACGAACTCAGTGATCGCTAGCGCGAAGTACGCGTCGAGACGTGCCTTGCACTGCTCAACAGACACACAAATGAAGGAATTTTGAACCGCATTGTTACCTGCCATGAAAAATGGATTCTGTTTGATAACCGCAAGTGCTCAGCGAGTTAGTTGGATCCTGGTTCAGCACCTAAACAATGCCCTAAACGAAAACTTATCCCTAGAATAGTGATGGTCACTGTTTAGTGGTCTAGCGCCGGTTTGATTCATCACAGCTTCTTACCAAATGGGGTGAGCATTACTGCAGATGTGTACTGTGAAGAACTGAACACAATGATGGAGAAGCTGGCACATCTACAACCAGCATTGGTCAATCGCTCGTCTCCGCCGCTGCTTTACGACAACGCGCGACCTCATACTGCACAGTAGACGGTCTCCAAGTTGCAAGAACTGGGGATGGAAGTTCTCCGTCATCCGCCCTACTCACCAGACCTTGCGCCTACAGACTACTACTTTTTCCAGTATATGGATAACTCCTTGGCGGGAAAAAAAATAAATACCCGAGAGGCAGTACAAAATGCCTTTGCAGAATTTATTGCCTCCCGTCCAGCTGATTTCTTTAAGAAGGGCATCAATAAACTGCCACTGCGTTGGCAAAGATGCATTGATTGCATAGATGATTAATTCGATTAATACAAATAAAAACTACATGAAAAAAAATAGTTTAAATTTTTCCATACAAAACGGCAATTTCATACGTAAATATCTAATATTATAAAGAGATAAAGTTTGTGTGTTTGGATGTTCGAGGTGTTCTCCTATTTTGAAAATCCTTTCATTGCTATAAAGGTATATTATTCCTGAGTGCTATAGACTAATTTTCATTTTGGTAAAAATATATTTTCAATAATTACTCACAATAAATGTAATTGAAATAGGCAGAAATTCTATAGTATTGCGTGCGCTGCTCGATCGGTTTGAAATAAAGCAATAAAATGTATAGCAAAAATATTAATTAATTTTAGCTTTACAAAAAATTTAAATTAAAAATTAATTTATTACAAAAATATTATAAATACGAATGTGAGTTTGTTTATTAGTTACGCTTTCACGCGTTAATTACCCAATCGGTTATCATAAAATTTTGCACACACGTCAGTCAGTGAGAGCGCCGGAGGTCCACCTCTTCATCTACCTTCCCCACTTCCCTTCCCCCCACCCCCCAAACACAGGCTGACAACGCACTTGCGACTCCCTTGGTGTTGCTAGTGTCTATGGACGGTGGTGAACACTTACCATCAGGTGATCCACCTGTGCGTTTACCTCTGTTTGGGGGGAGAGGTATGGGATAGGGAGTGGGGTAGGTGAAGGGGAGAGAAGGGACGTGGTCCTCCGGCGTTCTCACTGACCGAACAAAACGCAACAATGCAAGCAATGTTACTTCACGTCGTTTATCTATGAGAGGGTGGTAGTACCCCGGGTGAGTCGACCCATTCATGCTGAAACCAGTAATAGCTTCAGCGTGGCTCTACCACCTATTTAAATTACTATTAATTAAAACGTATTAATTCGTATTATTCAAATGTTTACTGTATCACAGTTGTCATAGAATACATGTATTTGAGTAAAATTGATAAGCCCATATATTTTATCCCTTGTTTTATAACCTCTAACATTTACTTATCATTGCTTTGCCCTCTCAATTTTGACGGCTAATATGAAAATATTATGAAAATTGGCATGATTATTTAAAAAAAAGTTATGTCAAAATTTTAGCTCTTAATATAAAACTAGTGGGCGCCCAGAGGTCGACATTCGACCATAGTTCATCGATTTTTTTAAGTTTGAATTTTATTAGGGTTAATATCATTGTCGAATGTATAATGAAAAAGGGTAATTAGAACGTAAGAGTAAAATAATACATACAGTCGTGCATTGCAACCCCTTGCGCAACCTTTTTTGAAGTTCTTTATTGACGGATGTCAAATTGTCTTTTTTATTTACATGTGTGTATATGTTGTGTAAAATTGAAGCATTAGTATGAGTAATGGATATTTTAATTAATTTAATGTACTTCGAATGCATTTTATATAAAATAAATAGCTTTCTGCGCTTCCGTTAAAAAGGGATACAAAGTTAAGGCTTCACGTATTAATATATATGATGATATAATAAGGTGTTTTGTTCCGATTGTCGATTTTCCATTTGAACGACACTGTATCTTCTTTTTTAATTTCAGATTTCATTACTCAACAACGAACAAACGTATCGCAAAAATCAATATCTATTTTTGAGTAAAATTGAATAATTTAAAAAAATATTAATCGATTTTTCGCTAAATGGACCGATTTAAAAGTATTTAAGGTTAACTTTTAGTGTTTTTCAGAAATCGTGATTCAGTACTTGTTAATATTAAGAGTACCGCACGGGGGCGAAGGGTAGGTGATGACCTCTGGCTGCCGTAGATGACGCCTGGGGGCGATGTATACGGGCAAGTCCATCACCCTGGCAGTTTAAACTGCACAGGCCCATGTGATGGAGGCGCATTGTGCCGATGCAACTCTCACAGTTCATCAGGGCGGGGTCTAACACCCATTCTTTAAGGAGTCTACCATCTTTGACCTCGCAGATCACAATCAGGTCCCCTGGGAGGACCGACACCTATCGGGGAGCAGATGCAGTGGCAGTCGGCAGTCCCTGTTCCCCCGCCTGAAAGGCGTATGAAGGCACCATCGGATTTTGTCCATGAGAATCGGATATAACCCATCCTCAGCTGCTCAGTGGGATAGCTTTCCGTTAGGGATCTCGCCATATAAAAAAGGGAGTTCACAGGAACCAGCCATATTTTGAAAGTGGTCTATGAGAAAAAAAGTCTGAGTCTGAGAAGCTCTAGATGCTTATCTAAGCTAAGCTCTTGAAAACCAATTTAGTCATTTTGCAAATTAGGCCGGTCAAAGAAAAGTGTGTTTTGACTCACTAACTTTAAAAGCGTTTTTCTCAAACCAGATCCTAGACGTTTCTACGGTAGGTTATAAGATAAAATATCTTTTCTTCTCTCTGTTTTTTTTTTCATATAATAATAAATAATACTTTATCATGGTGACCCTATTATACGGGATAATTGAGTGTGACAGGGCAGTATAAAGTGCGCACACAAGCAAAACTAAACACAAGCCAACGCGGCAACGTCCAGGAAATTAAAAACTTTACCGAACCACTTCGGACGATGTTCCAACCGCGTCTCTATTGAAATACAGAGCGGGTTGTGTTAAGCTAGTCTCTAACTAACGTATTTTATATACACCACTTTCTAGATAAAACGAAATTGGTTTTCAATTGACTCGGAAATGCAAGTTTACTTCGTTTTCGTGCAAAAACTATGCAATGAAATAATTAGGTTTATCTATCGCAATTTTCTGGTTCACATTACTACTTTTTTTGTATATCATAGATGGCAAACGAACAGATGGGTCACCTGATGTTAAGTGATCACCATCGTCTATACACACTTGCAATACCAAAGGAGTCGCTAGTGCGTTGCCAGCCTGTGTTTGGGGAGATGGGAGAGGGAATGGGAGGTGGTCCTCCGGCGTTCTCACTGACCGAACGAAACGCAACAATGCAAGCACTGTTACTTCACGTCGATTTTCTGTAAGAGGGTGATACTATCCCGGGCGAGCCGACCCATTCATGCTGAAACTAAACTTTTTTTAAAGTTCATAGGATGATGTGATTGACCATAATAAATATGCTAAGGAATTGGAGGTACTTGACGACATATTTTCAACTAAAAGGTGGTAGCTACCCAGTCGGGCTAAGAAAAAATTCTAGCACCATTGTGTCATTATAATGTTTTCCTTCAACGAAAGCTCTTGTTCTACCTACATTCGAACCTACGTCGATTGAAATGATGTCCGAATATGCTAATAACTGAGACTTCATTGAACCATGATAATAAATGCTCAGTTATCATCATCAGCCTGTAAGAGATTGACATCAGGACCATAGGTATCTTTACGAAGAAAGCATGAGCATTACCGCCACGCCAGCTCATAACGTAGTAGCGATTTTAAGCTCTGAGAATCCACACTATAAGAACATTTCTCAGGTTCAGGTTTCCTCACCGTATTTTCCATTACCGTCAGCCGATAGTGTTGCCAATTCCATGACACCGTCTACCAATATTTTTTACGGAATTTTCATACATCTACTAAATATAATTATTAATATGCTAGCGGACTCACGGACTCCACGCCTCAGGTTTTCCATACCATACCAAATCCAATTATAGCTAAGAACCATTCAGATGATCCCAACAAAAACAATCATCAAATCGGTCAAGCCGTTTAGTTGACGATTTTAAATGATGGTATTTTAAAAGTTGGTAAACATGCTAAATCTAAAGAGTGCTGACTCTTAGGTGCAGCTGCCGGTACACTTGTAGGTATTTTCTTTAGGCAGATTTTTAACGTAAGGTTTCAAAAGTATTGCTAATATTCATGTGTTAGAAAAATATTATCGGTAAAAAAATTCTCTCACAAGAAAACAACTTGAAATATCTTCCCAAGTATTGTGCGAATATTGTGAACAACCGAAAATAATTTCTCGCGTCCGCACATAAACACAAAACAGCCGAAGCCGCAATAAGTTTACACAGAAATAAAACGTTATTTATAGAGTTTTGTTCCGTGTGCGATAGCCCTGGAATACTGATGCTACCCAGTAAATTATATAGGTGATATTTTTATTGTTATTCGTAGATAGTTATTTGGTGAGCTAATTTAATATCGACGCTTCGTTTTATAAGGGTTGTACATTAAATTGATTGGATAGTGAAACTTATTGGCTTACTTTTAAACTATGTTTCTGATATAACATTTTCACTTACACCGTGGTTTTATAAAATCACACAATTCATTTTGACGTATCATTTAAGAATATAAATTAATGTTACTTATGCCCGGTTTCTGAGACATTCGGTTAAGCTACCAATAGTTATTGACTCAACAAAGTTATCCATAAGATAAACTGTCAAATGGCCCGTTGAGTTTTACTGATATTTATCCTATGATTGTGTGTTCTGAAACGCAATTTAATAAGTTATCGAACCAATAACGCTATTTTAAAGATAAACTACAATTAAAGTACCTCGGAAACCGGGCATCAGTAATTCCATGCCATCTAAAATACGTTATATATATAAGTTATATTATATATCTGGGATTCATCTACGTTCGTGGAGAGTGATAATATGATGGTGTTTGCTGTTAAGAAAATAGAATAATTTTGTTTGTTTTTTATCTAAGAAATATCTTTTGATATACTTCTAATTCCCGGTTTCTGATTTACTTTAATTGTAGTTTATCTGTTCAATAGCGTTATCGGTTCGATAACTTGTGAAATTGCGTTTCTGAACAGACAATCATACGACAAATGTCAGTAAAACTCAACGGGCCATTTAACAGTTTATTTTACGGATAACTTTGTAATATCTATTGGTAGTTTAACCAAGTATCTCAGAAACTAGGCATAATACGGTTAACATAGATTAATTATGGAAATATGCATATCCATCTTAAAGTTTTCTGTAGGGATTTTAAGCATATATAATAATCCTGTGGTATATTATTTTTATGTATCCCAAAAGGTTTAGCCAGGGTTTCCAATATAAGCGCCTGAAAACTCCTTCTTGCGACTACATTGGAATACATCGCGTTATCTCTGTGGCGTTTTATGGGTGGTAGAGCCACGCTAAAGCTACTATTGGTTTCAGCATGAATTGGTCGGCTCGCCCGGGGTACTACCACCCGCTCATAGAAAACCGACGTAAAGTAATAGTGCTTGCATTGTTGCGTTTCGTTCAGTCAGTAAGAGAGCCGGATACCCACCTCCCCTCCCCGTCCCCGTCCCCCACTTCCACTCCCACTCTCCCTCCCTCAAACACAGGCCGTCAACGCACTAGCGACTCCCCTGGTGTTGCTAGTGTCTATGGACGGCGGTGATTATCTATTCTATACATATAGTAAAAATGAAGTGTCTGTATGTAATATCACATTTAAAAAAAATGACTACTTGGGTACGAAAGTAACACGCTAACAAATAACAAAAATGCAAGTTTTAAAATTTTTGTCGGTCTGTCTGTCTGTTTGTTTCGGGTAATCTCCAAAACGGCTAAACCGATTTTGACAGGAATTCCACTGACACATAGCTGAAATACAGCGGGTTTCTTAGGCTACTCTAAATTAGACTAGGTATTAACCGCGGCTTCGTCTGCAATGCTATCTCCAAAACGATTGGACCGATTTTCACCAACCAGATAGCAGACATCATTTCATGTAATTTAGTCTATTTTAATTTAGACTAGCTCCTAACCGTGGCTTTGCCCGCAGTACTATCTTCAAAACAGTTCAACCGATCTTCACGAAACTTTCACTGGCAGATAGCTGACGTTATAAAAATTGCTTGAAGCAAATTTAGTTTATACTAGCTGTTAACCGTGATTTCGCCCGCAATGCTATCTCCAAAACGGTTAGACCAGTTTTCATGAAACTTTCACTGACAGATAGCTAACTTTACAAAAAGTAATCGAGGCAATTTTAGTTTATACTAGCTGACCCGTGCAACTTCGTCTGCACCAAAACGGTTATCACCGGTTTCAATTGTATTTTTAAACCTAAAACCCGATTGCAGCCACACCTACCGTTTCCAATTGTAAATCTAACTATCAAGGTGCTCACTCAAACATATACCCAGATGGTATGTGAGAAATCTTTTAAAATAAGCCGTTCGTAGCGTCATCTACGGGGTTCAATTAAGACAAAAACTAACCCTCGCCCGGGGTACTACCACCCGACCCACAGAAACACTGACTCGAACTAACAGTGCTTGCATTGTTGCCTTTCGTTATGTCAGTGAGAACGCCGTATACCCACTACCCCTTCCGCTCTCCCACTCCCCTTCCCCCCAAACACAGTCTGGCAGAGGCACTTGCGACTCCCTTGGTGTTGCAATCACTTAACATCAGGTGACTCACGGGTTCGTTTGCTTCTTATCATATAAAAAAAAAGAATTACAGCAAAAGTTTGTAGGTATACAACCTAACTGATTCCAGCCAGCTTCGGTGTTCGTTAAAATAAAATGGCAAAGCTCAGTCGAATCTAAAGAATAAGTAGTCTGGTAACGTCTCCGAAAACTTCCGCAGTTCAGGAAGATATTTATATGTATAGAGACGGCGTATACATGACACTGTTTCTCAAAAACGTTTTATATTTAACTTATTTAAAAAAAAATGGCGAATTGTATACTTAAACCTTCCTTATGAATCGCTTTATCTAATAGTGAAAACGGCATGAAAATTCGTTCAGTACTTTTTGAGTTTATCGCGAACAGACAGACAGACGTGGCAGAGGATTTTGATATATAATATTTGGTGATTAGCTACAATAGGTAGGTTAAAAAATGTATACCACACTGAAATTATGTTTTTTTTCTGGCAAAACCTAAAACAGTACTGCTTAGATTATTCAATTACATTACTTAATTTATTAGTCAGTGAAAGTAGGTGTAGAAAAGTGTACCGAGATAATTGAAGAGTAAATAATTGTTGCCAGTCAAATGTAAATCCACTGAACAGTGCGAAATGATACACAACAGCGATGCGATCTGATCGAACCGCCGTAGTTAGATGAATTTTATTTATCGACTGTCGATTGATAAATACTCAGCTTCTATAAAAGACGTCACTAACGACGATTCGTTTCTCTTTGAAAAATTCCATCTTCTGACGAGAGCTTCGTGTAAAATATATTTATTGGAACTGTATTTTACTCTATGATTTATGCATTTCCATTATATGGTTAGTGCAGTGACTTTTTACTGACAGCGATGCCTTCCAAGTAACATTTTATTCTTATGCTTTGATTTTAAAATGTATTGGTATGATTTTTAGGTATTTGTTATATAAAATACTATCCTTGTCGACGATTCCATTCGCGTTTTTTTATTACTATATTTGTAATAAATAGTTCAGTTATAGCGAAAGGATATATTGTCTCAATATTGTTAAAATACATATTAATATTCATGACAGTTTTGAATGCATTGTAACGTCATCTTGTAACGAGTTATACTAAAAAGAATAGGATATGAACCTTCTGCATGAATAAGCAGTTAGATGTGACAATTTTAATGATGGTCAGCCACTCTTCGAGTTTGTCGATCACTAGTATACCATCGAACATTTTTGCATTTAAAAATGAAATATACAATAAGGGCCTCCGACGCTCTCACTGACCGAACGAAACGCAACAATGCAAGCACTGTTACTTCACGTCGGTTTTCTGTGAGAGGGTGGTACTACCCCGGACGAGCCGACCCATTCATGCTAAAACCAGCAATAGTTTCAGCGTGGCTTAACATTATTAACTTAATATCAGGTGAGCCACCTGTTCGTTTGACTCATATAATATAAAAATGCTTTTAGTGGATGCACAGAGAGGAGTCAATTCCAGACATCACTATCATTCACATACTGATCCACTCTATAATATCCTTTTGAAATTAAAACCTGTTTGATGTGGCGCTTAAATTTACAGTCCGGCAAATCGGTAACATGCTTTGGGACTTTATCGTTGAACCTAATATATATACCCAGAAATAGAATTGAAGTATAATCTGTTATAATTTATAATCTATACTGGACTGGCTTTCAAGTGCAACTCCCAAAATACAGTTGCTTGGCGACAGATTTTCAGCTTGGGAGTGGTAGGTAGCTAGGCGAATAAAAAAAACCCTACCTATTATTTTTTCTTCATCTGAAATTACCTTCCAAGCTATCAAATTATCTAGGAGACTATCACTACCAGACAGATATTTTTTCTAAATATTGTGTAAACTAAATATCATTTTTTGTTATTGTAGCACAGCAAAGTCACTGCACTGTGCCTGATGGTGAGCACAGTACAATCCAAAAACAATGACGACTACCGAGAGATGCGTTATCCCTCGCCGGTCGCCGCTGTCATGCCGGCCTGCGTGATCGAACAACCTCCGTCCGTGTCCAGAGGTGACCAGTGTTAATCATCTCACCGGTACTCGTGCCACGGTGAAAGTCATTCACTACTGGATATGCATGAGCTGATTCCGAAACGCGACGCGCAGAACGAATCACTATTACGGGCTTTTTCGCTAAATGCGAACATGTACAACATTTATTTCTCCTTTTATAGCGACTAGACATTAGACAATTAAAGAGAGGCATCTTAAAATCGCTCATAGTGGTTAAGTAACTAATGACAAGTTACTTTAAAACAAAAGACAACCCAAAATTATTACCAACAATTAACTCACATCATTATAGGTCGCCATGATAGCGACGATTGCCGTTGATATTCAGGATACCTGGTAGCCGGTTAACGTTGTGTTTTTTAAAGCGCATCACACTGTTACAGGTCAAAATTTTGATTTATAAATAAATTTAGGAACAATATTTTACAACTGAGCTACGCCTATATGACATTTCTGTACGTAATTATCGACCACGTATGAAACATTTATGTAGACGAAACTGTCACTTATGTTGTTACATTTATTTCATTGTATTACATTAAATATTTTTTGAAAGTTTTGATCGGGGTAGACTTTGTAATTTTTGTCTGTCTGTCTGTTTTTCTGTCCCTGTGAACACGTATCACTCTGAAAGTACCTAATATTACAAGGTTACATCTAGGATACTTTTTGTCCCATAACATGGAGGGAGTTCTCCAGGATGAGGAAAAACAAAAAAAAATATTTAATGTACAGATTTGACCTTGCTAGTTACAGTTTTATTATAGTATAGATAAATAAATAAATCTTGTCACCTTTGTTTAGCAAACATTTTTTTATACAATGAAATAAATGTAACAACATAAGTGACAGTTTCGTCTACATAAATGTTTCATACGTGGTCGATAATTACGTACAGAAATGTCATCTAGGCGTAGCTCAGTTGTAACGTACGGAGCTTTAAATGTTTCGACGGAGCCGACGGTTCGAATCACGGTGGTCGCTTTTTTTGTTTTTTTTTTTTAAGTAGTAATTGTAAATATAGCTTAATTTTTAGCTAATCTGTCTTCTATATATAGCACAAAGAAATTTTACCAAAATTCGTCAAGAATATCATGAACTACATTTTTTTTACTTTCGTCCGTTATCCTGGAGAATCCCTTGCGTTTTATAAGATAAAAAGTAAAATGTAACCTTGTGATATTGGTTATAACTGTGCCAAATTTCATCTAAATTGGTTCAGTACTTTCAGAGTGATTCGTGTTTAAAGGTATACACAAACAGGCAGATCCTGGAGAATCATTGCGTTTTATGGGACAAAAAGTATCCTAAATGTAATCTCGTAACATTAGTTATCACTGTGCCAAGTGTCGTCAAAATCGGTTCGGTACTTTCAGAGTGATACGCGTTCACAGGG
>MU158828.1:260034-305395 GCA_015888305.1 Antheraea pernyi | reverse complement strand
TATGGGAGCACGCCGCGGAGCACCCAGTCGTAGCCCATGTTCCACAGGAGCGGCCCCAAGGCCGACCCCTGTGGAACCCCTCGCCTTGTGGCCCGCCGCACCATACGCCCGTCGCCGTCTACGTAGGCGACCTCCCTATCTTCGAGGTACGCCTCCAGCACCCGCTGCAGGTAGGGGGGCACTCCGAAATATCGGAGCGCCTCCCGTATGACCCCATGCGGCAGGGTGTTGAAGGCGTTGGCGATGTCAAGGGACACCGCCAAAACCCTCTCCCCCTGGGAGGTCGCCTCTGCCGACAGCGACTTCAGGAGGCACAGGGCGTCCACCGTGGAACGCCCTGCCCGGAAGCCATACTGCGCATCCGCCAGGTTAGGCCCTACGCTCTCTAGGTGCTGGACGACCCGGGAGGAGATAATCCTCTCCAGCACCTTCCCGGCGTCGTCCAGCAGGACGAGGGGCCGATATGCGGACGCGCAGTCCGGAGGGCGGCCTGCCTTTTCCATAAGGCAGAGCCGCCCAAGCTTCCAGGGCTTCGGGAACTGCCCGACCGAAAGACACCGGTCGAACAACTCCCGAAGCCACCCCCCTAATTGGCCCAAGGCGAGGCCGAGCACTCGACCCGGGACCCCATCAGGGCCGGGCGCTCTACGCCGGTTTAGGAGGCGCTCGACCGCCCTCCCCATCTCCTCCTCCGTTATCGGAGGGGGTGGCCCGTCGAGCACCTCCTCGACTGCCTCCCGAGGCGGAGGCATGGGAGGAGCCGGTAGCATCGGAGGGTCGGGGAATAATTCTCCCACGACCCTCGCAACCACCTCCGGCCGGAGGGTCTCCGTCGCCGGGGGCGCCCAGGATCGCAGCTTCTTGCGCACGATCCTGTACGGGCGCCCCCATGGATCCCCCTCCAGCGTCTGGAGCAGCAACCCGACGTAGTACCACCCGACCCACAGAAAACCGACGTGAAGTAACAGTGCTTGCATTGTTGCGTTTCGTTCGGTCAGTGAGAGCGCCGGAAGCCCACCTCCCTAATCCTCTCCTCTCCACCTCCCGCCCTTCCCCCAAACAAAAACTGGCAACGCACTTGCGTCTCTCCTGGTGTTGCTAGTGTCTATAGACGGCTGTGATCACTTAACATCAAGTGACCCGTCTGTTCGTTTTCCTCCTATGATGTTAATAATTTTAAAAAAAATGTTACGTAATATAGTTTGGTTATTGTGCATAAGTGAAGTGGATGGAAAATAATACCACGGACCATGAATTCTGAGATGCTGTAAAATGGGATGCCGAATGTGTCGGCTCGCCCGGGGAAGTACCACCCTCTCACAGCAACACACACGTGAAGTAACTTGCATTGTTGCGATTCGTTCGGTCAGTGAGAGCGCCGGAAGCCCACCTCCCTCCCTCCTCCTCCAAACACAGGCTGGCAACGCACTTGCGACTCCCCCGGTATTGAAAGTGTCTATGGACAGTGGTAACATAATATCAGGCGACCTACCTGTTCGTTTGATATTGATATAAACAAATGTAGACTTTTTAGCAACGAAAAAATCAAAACATGTTACTGATATAGTATGTAAAAATATAAAATTCATTGTCTAAACTATCATATATATATATATATATATATATTATTACTATCTGGTTGCGCCGCTTTATATATTTTAAATTTAATGCAATATGGTGATCAGATCGCGACATCTTTCATCCCCGATTAATTACCCCTTCCTGTGGAACATACATGCATACAAGATTCGTAGTACTTCGAACTCGCTATAGTTGTTGCCGCGCCGCGTGCAAAAACAGTTAATTTTCACCTGGTCGAGTTTGTAAGAATAAACGTATCGCTCCGCATATAGTGCGTGCCGGTACTTTTATAAACAATAATTGTGGTGTGAGATTCTTTGAATCTATACTTTAGTGTCCGTCAGTGTTGTGACGGAGAAAACTTTGAGAACAATCACCTAGCCGACTAGCCACGTGGAAACCGCAACGCCACGAGGTATGTGCCAAGTTTCCTTGTTAGTCCCCTGTCTCCATCGTATCTGATCACAATAGTTTACCATCAAAATTAGCACCCCCGCAAAATACAGTCCACTAATAATAGAATAGAAACATCCCTCAGTGGCATCGAGAACGCAACGGCGCCACCACTATCTACAAAATAACTATCTTACAGAAATTATATTCGTCTGTATAAGCCAACAAATACTTTACAAACCTCTGTGTTAACAAACACGAAATGACGATAACATTTAATGCCGTTTTCTCTAATTATGAAACAAAAACATTCCGAACATTATTATTATGAAACAATTATGAAACCGACTCGCCCGTTGAATTTATAAATACGCCTTATAGAACGGGACCAAGAATTCTTATTCATTAGTAATAGAATACTGGAAAAATGGCAAATCGAAATCTGCTACAGTCAGTAATAAGATCAATATAAAAGATGTTACTCGTTATTGTTGTGAATATTATGTACAAGCTTTTGCTCGTGGCTTGGCTCACATTAATGGCAATTTATACTATCCGCCGAGAACAGAACTTTTTTTCTTCAGATAATAGGTACACTTTTCTGGACCCCTGAAAACATTCTTGATAAATGTAATATATCAAAATCTTGGATTTTGATCTCAATCTTAATTCAATATTTAATCTTAATTCAGTAAAATACGATGCCAATTTTAAACATTGAATACTTGATTTGGAAACGGAAAAATTAATACAATGCCATTGTGAAGATACAAAGCACAAAGAAAACCAATTAACGTAGATATGACACTAAAAATGTAGCAGCAAAACTTTTTCATCCCTTATAATGTTAACATAATCAGATTACATCTAATAGAGATGCAAATGTTAAATGGATGTGTGGTGCAATTACAGTATATTTGCAAATAGCACCAGTGACTGAGAACTTGAGGAATAATACATTATAATGGCACGGGCATATTATGAGAAGAGATGAAAGACATTGAAGAGAACAAATATAGGGGTAGAGGAAGATTTAAAAATGTGGATGGATTGTGTATAAAATGATATGTGGATAGATAGATTCCTAACAAAGGAGAGTGGGAAGGAAAGGAAGATGAAAACATGTTGCGTCGGCCCTACAGGTGCCTATAGGTGGGATAAGGGTAAGAAAAAGGAGAGTGGAAGATGAAAACATGTTGCGCCGGCCCTACATAGGTGGGATAAGGGTAAGAAGATGATTATGATAACGTTAACATGAAATAAACGTTGTTTACTAGGCTCTCACTAAGCTGGTACTGGCTTATAGCTGTACTTGCTGTCGTTAGCAATGCTTTTTTTTACGAACTGACTATGCTATTGATCTAGCAAGGTCTTTACAGCTTCACCGGACTACTAAGGCGAGCGCTTAAGGCACTCAGCCGATTTTATTTGACTACTAGCTCAAGGGTGCACGGCACAACTCGGCTTGGGCTGTTGCCTGATAAATGCATTTCGCGACCTATCTGGGCTAAATTAACTATTCATACATATATGAGTTGTTGAAACATATATGTGTACCAAGCATACATACTAACAACACTTATATATATTTCTTATCGGATAATTTCCTAAACTATTTCAGTTTGGTAAGGAAAAAAATAAAACCCTTCCACTTGCATGTGTATGCGTGTATGCGTGCACGTGTGTGGAGGTGATATCGTTTTTAATACAAGTTGTTACAACCGTTCAATAATCAATGAGCGCTTTTAGGCATTTATTAGCACCAAATAATCATTTAAAATGATCCCTACGCCGGTACTCAGGATCGAAAACTGGCAAAAATTATTTTTTTTCTCTTTATTTGGGCATCTCTGAGCTTTCCTGGAACACATAATTGAGAGAAACGAATTCTTTGACTAGCCTATTTGGAATTGTATAGAGTTGGTTTCTTTTTATAAAACACTTTTGTAAAGTTAAGAGTACAGACGAGTACCTGTTTATTTCACCGTAATTAAAGTATCTATAAGAGTATTACTACTTTTAAACTTGTCAGATCATACTTATTTTATATAGAATCTATAATTTATCTCTTACCTAAGTACTAGTACATACATTTTCCTCTTTCAGTCTCCTTTATATTTATTTAGTTTATAGGAAGACCAACAGCGCTAATTACAAGAATTACTATGGATAATAAGCAACAGAAAACCATTTACAGGTCTCCACGAATAGGCATCTGGATACTTAATTACTATGTGGATAACAGTTTTCCAAGCACATTCAATCAACGCTTATTTATATTTAGAGAAAAAGTCAAGGCTGAGTACCCGTCTCACTGACTCTGGCTTAATACAAAATATATCGAAATCAAATTTATTTGTTTGTTTGTTTAAACTATTCCCTGCCCACCACAGAAACGAAGATGGATCGGCGTTAGTGTCTCACAACCTTTGTAGGAACATTAAAACTAATATTTTTAAGAAGGTCCGGGCAGTCCGTTGCGCCAGATATGATGCTCGTCATATAAGTGATTTCAGCTATTTCATGACATGTAGCTAGGGGCAGTTAAAATAATTCCGAGGAGTATTTATACTACTACTAGCTTTTGCTCGCGGTTTCTCTCTTACTAATGTAAATTTGGTCTATCCCTCAGAAACAGTACACTTTTTTACTGGAGGAAACGTAGCTGTCGACAACTACCCAGGTTAGCGCGTCATTCGGTCAAAAGGTATGGAGCGACCGCCGTTAAGGCAGTTATGACGACTCAAACCGCCGGCCCTAAGGGTGTGAAGGTGACGTCAACGCCATCAGAAGAGGTCTTACTTCAGGCCGCTCTCAAATGCCCGGACCTGAGGAAAGAATTCCTAAGATTATTGACTACAAGAATCCAGACAAATGGCTAAACCAATCAAAATAGTTCACTGGAACGCACAGACGCTCTCGAGGAAGAGAAGAATGGTCGAGCACTTCCTCAGAGAAAACGAGGTGGATTTGCTGTTTATCTCCGAGACACATCTTAAAGAAAGTGATAAATTTACTCTTTCGATCTATATCACATATAAGAAAGACGAACTGAGCGCAACAGGAATGGCGGTTAGGGGCTTAGCTATCCTTATAAAGCGCAATATAGTTCACCAACTAATTCCACACTCCAGAATGACGTCATTCTATGCACTGGGAGGCCTAATATCAATAGGCGACAATGAAGACGTTTGTATTTGTGGCGTACAAACCCACTCAAACCACATGAAAAGTCACCGAATTACGCAGTCTCTTAATCGACGTATCTACAGCGTTTTTAGTTATAATATCATTATCTAGAAAGAAAGAAAGAAATACTTTATTGTTGGAACAACCATACAATTAAATTAAATTACACAAACTAATTAGACAGAAAAAAAAACATTTTAAAAATTAAAAATAGATGTCCAACAATTGGTGAACCCATTCAGCAAAAATCTGCAATACAGTAAGTATTACTGCAGCGCTGATTTTCGATGGGAGCCTATACGATGAACAAACGGACGTTCATTCGGTCATATTAATGTTAATAGAAAATTTAAATCGAACAAACAAATAACACAGACACACATAACACGTCACGGATGGTCACACTAAAGAGATATAACTACTTCCTTGTATCTATAACTGTATCTACTTTTATCTATTAATTTCCAAGAAGATCAGTTGAACCGTACGGAAGTTGATATGCTTCAGCGCCAGGTAGCACTGAGTTTGGGGTCTAAGGGGTGTCAAATAACATCTAAGACTTGAAACATCCAAGCCAACCTCACCTGCACGTGGTGCACCCTGCCGAATAACGAACGAGGCAATGGTGAAAGCGGTGTGGTAGGGTTTTACAGCCTGACTGGGTCGCAACCACCATGTATATTGCGAAAAAGCCTGTCATAGTGATTCGCTTTTATGGGTCGCGTTTCGGGATCAGCCTGTGCATATTCAGCTTTTCGCAGGCCGGCATGACAGTGGCGACCGGCAATGGATAGTGTGTCACTAGGTGGTCGCCATTGTTTTTGCATTGTACTGTGCTTACCATCAGACACAAAAGGCAAAACAAAAAAGAAGTACAGTAAAATGTAAAGCGTGAATTCCTTCTACATGAAACTATTTTACATTTAAATGTTTCAATTTCCATGGTAATCGATCAAACGTCTTTGGACTTTATCCATCATAGTTCACAATATCTTGGAGTATAGACTAAAAATCAGCATAGGTACCTCCATTTGTTCTTCGTTCTTCGTCTTATTGGTTAGATCATAATTCTCCAAGTTAATACATACTACATAGTATTGACGTAAATTACTTGGAGCCAAACAATTCAATTACCAGTACTGAACTCCTAGTAAGCTCTCTGTTTATCTTTTTTTTTATTGCAGCACGGCAAAATGACTGCACTATGCCTGATGGTAAGGACAGTATAATCCAAAAACAATGGCAACCAACGAGTCACACACTATCTATCGCCGGTCACCGCTGTCATGCCAGCCTACGAAAAGCTGCCTATGCACAGGCTGATCCCGAAACGCGACCCACAGAAGCAAATCCTTATGACGGGATTTTTCGCCATATACATGGTGGTTGCGACCCAGTCAGGCTCTAAAACCATACCGCTCCGCTTTCGCCATTGCCTCGATCGTTATTTAGCCGGGTGCACCACGTGAGGTTGGCTTGGGTGTCTCAAGTCTTATGATGTCATTCGACACCCCTTACCATCCCTATTCCGATGGTATTAACTTGACCTATTAAACAATCTTGAAGTCCATACATTATAACGCTCTTTATATAACCCATGGTTACTAGCTATGCCCGCGGCTCCGTCCACGTGGAATCTAATGTAAAAAGCAGTGAGTAATAAAATCATCTGAATCTCTTATACATAAGTCACGTCGAAATTAAAAATTACAATAACTATTACAGCGAACCGATTTAATGAAACCAATACTAAATGGTTCTCGGGGATATGCTCTATGAATTTGGTGAGGTTTTATCGTGATCACAGTACTTTAGCACTGATGCGTATTCGGACAAACAGACATATGTCTAAGAATGATTGTAATGTATTTAATTACTTGCAGCAATTTTTTATATATGGTCATTTTATATGTATCATGCGATACCGATCTAAAATAAAGACACGAGTGAGCCAATTAGGACAGTCGAACATGGCGACCGAAACGTGGTTTGGTTAAAGGTAAAGGTTTGAGGTGTAAGGGATGTCGAATAACTTCTAAGACTTGAGAAATCCAAGCCAACCTCAGCTGCACGTGGTGCACCCTGTTGAATAAAATAACGAGGTAATGGCGAAAGTGAGGTGGTAAGGTTTTAGAGCCTGACTGGGTCGCAACTACCATGTATATGGCGAAAAAGCCTGTCATAGTGATTCGCTTCTGCGGGTCGCGTTTCGGGATCAGCCTGTGCATATCCAGTTTTTCGCAGACCGGCATGACAACGGCAACCGGTGATGGACTGCGTGTCACTCGGTGGTCGCCATTGTTTTTGAATTGAACTGTGCTCACCATCAGGCACAGTGCAGTCATTTGCCGTGCTACGATAAAAAAAAAGGTATCCTACCTTTCGTTCGATCGTCAATAGCTGCTTAATTGAACGGACAGCAGTTACATCCAAGGCAACAGCCAAGCTGAGGTTCGGCCACTCTGGCACCTTTGAGCTTACTTCCAAGCGGCGAAGTGCCTTAAGCGCTCGCCTTAGCCCGGTGAAACTGTGAAAGAAAATAAAAAAAAAGCCTTATATGAAATTATGTAGGACTATACAATTCTTAAATCCGCCACTAATCTTTTGTGACAGCAGAACTGTTTCACAACCAGTATTTTAGGTTACAAAATTATGCACTAAGAATTTTGCATTATACAGTTCAACCTTAATATAACGAACCTCAATTTAACGACTTCCTCGATTTAACTAATTTTTCGTAATCCCCTTGAATTGTCCATAAGAATCAGTGTAAATAATACCTTTATATTACGATTTTTTTACGAACAACCTCTTTATAACGAATTTTCAACTATCAAAGAAAAGTGTAAATACATCTAATTAACGAATTTTGTCAACTCAAAACCTCTATATAACATTTGATTTTGATTATTAATCTAAGGGCAAAAATATGTTACCTACCTAATTGTTTTTAAATAGAAAATATATAGAGTAATTTGATATAAATGTGTTATCATTTATAAGCAGAAAATGTTCGCTATAACAAGATGAGTACGTAATGTTGAGGTGCATAAAACTGTGAATTTCTTTATTCATAACAAACTTTAGACCAACCTTACCTCAATATAACAAACCTCAGTTTAACGAATTACTTGATATAACGAATATTTACGAGTTATCGTCGAATTTGTTATATCGAAGTTGCACTGTATAAATTTACATATTATCCATTAAAATTTAATCCTCTAATACAGTGGTCTAGAAACTTCTGTCCACGAAACTTGTAATATTCTTAAAAGGATTTAGAACAGTTGTATAAATTATTTAAATATTATGTAGTATTACATTTCTCTATAAATCTGCTCGTGTGTGCTAATCCAAGAGGAGGGACCGTCCCATCGTAACAAGGTTCAGGCCCTCATTTCGAAAGCAATTCTTTCTCTTTTCAACATCCGGCCGAAGTTTTGATGTCTTGTTTATTTCCGTCAAGTCAATCTATTTCATTTTTTTTTTGTTATTGATACTAAATATACAGGGGAAGTACAATTGTCTTCTTCGCTATTACATTCGTGATTTGTATTTCAAATCGCAGTTATTTGTTTATCAAATAATAAACTTAAATAATCTTCTATATATAGATAAGCGAAGATAATACTGTACAGTATATTTTATATTTATTAGATATTGAGGACCTTTAGTGTTATCAGTCGAAAAATATTTGGGAAGAATTGTTTGAAGAGTCGAAGAGTCAAAGCTTTTATCTATAAGTCTCAATTGGTCACAGTTTACGACATGTACGTAAACTAATCTACAATAACAATTTGTTGTTATTGAACGTTATTGTTGTTACGTATTATTTGTACGTTGTTGTGTTTTCAAAAGTATTTTTTGTCAAAAAGCCATCAATAATATGGAAATTTTAAGATACATTTAATTATGGTCGAATTTTGATCACAGGACGACCGTCAATTCTCATAAATATTATATTCAGAAAACAAGAAGTTTAAAAAAACTTTAACCCGACTACTAAAAGGTAAGAAAAAACACCAACCTTGCTCATCGTCTTATTGAGTAAAACAAGTCATTTGATATTCCTATTCATTTAGTTCTATCAAACTCCTGTCGATTCCATATTCATAACATTATAATTCAACTCAAACGTCGTTCCCGTCCGTTGTCAACTAGTGATAGAAAAAACCGGATCAGTGCGATAAAAAATAGTTATTAATAAAAATTATGATGTACAAATGATGCATAATGATGATTTAGTTTCTCAAATTTTATGATTGCATATGTATGATAAACAACACTAACATACGCTTATAAATTAAAAGCGATAAAAGCGGTGAAGAATAGATTAAATAGGAAAGATGTTCCGGCTCAGTTCGGAATACACGGAAGTACAATATCACATATAATTAAAAAAGAAGCTGAACTCTTGAAGAAACGAGAATCTGAAGAAAGTATTTTATGTAAATAACGAAAAATTGCTGAATTCCCTATTTTGGAGCATCTTTTGTTTACGTGTTTCAAACAGTGTCCAATCCAAAATATCACTATTACATACCCGTAGTGAAAGAAAAAGCTGAACAGTTCGCCAATTGGTTGAAAATATATAATTTTAAAGCTGACAATGGTTAGTTAGAAGACTTCGAGAAATGGAATGATTTGAAAGTGCGAGTGTAATATAAACCCTTGTGTTGGCGACGCATAGGATGAGTAGCACACACATAACGATATACGTAGATTTAGGGATATTTTATATGGAATATACATCGATTGTATTTATATTTCATACAGATTTAATAGATACATTTAACAGATAGTTACAGAATATGGAATTAGAGTTGTGTTCATTGAAGGAATTATAAATATGCTATTTATAGTTATAGGAATTGAATTATCAATATGTTGAATCACGTGTAGAATTATTGTATTATAGATATATAGAATCATGTCTGTATTGAGTTATCAAATTATGGATTTATAGAATATGGCTGGCTCGCGCAATTTTGTACATCAACGAGACCCCTTCAAGACATTACCGGCATCCGGCTGTCGTCACCGAGGCGGGCCACCGGTCGCTCTCGCTACCAACTTCGAGAGTACTACGCTCGCCCACCGCCGGGGCACGTCGCCTCGCCTCACCTCACCTCATTCCACCTCACCCCGCTTAACTGTGGGCCTGTGACGTAGGAGGGCGACAGATGTCGCTATATTGACAGGCGGCGGTGCCAACACCTTGATAAGTTAAAAACTCTTTAACTTAAGATATTTTATGTTTCCCTTGGATTTTAAATTATCAAGATTCTGCTGTAATACAATTTTAGTAAATGGTCTGTTAAGTTCGAAGATGGAACAAGCTACGAAAATGAAAGGAAATAAATTAAGAATAAAATGACTGCTAGTAATTTTCTTGCTATATAAACAAAATTATTAAATATCAGCAAATATTCTTTAAAATAGAAATTAGTAAGCCAATTGATAGTACCATAAATACATATTTGTAATATAAATCACATTGATGTTACCTTTATGTTACAAAGCAATTTTTTTTTTCGAACTGTCTGTCATTCACAGCTTCACCTGACTACTATTAAGCAAACTAACTATTAAACGTGATATGGAAATCTTTAATCCAATTAAATTATCTAAGTAAATTATTTTAACATCATAATGAGATACACTAGTACTTTACGACAACTAAAATTGTGTAGGCAACAGATATAGTGTACAAAAAGGCTGTGCAATAAATATTTAGGTATAGAATAAATTGTGTTATTAAAAAAGAAACACTTTAAAACTTGCTAGGGATTGAAACTTAAGATAGGATAACACGCGAATTGGTAAGGAAAAAAACAAGAGTAACAAACAAGAGTAACAAGAGTAATAAATTTATATTAAATTTTTTGTAGGTGGTAGAGCCACGCTGAAGCTATTACTGGTTTCAGCATGAATGGGCCGGCTCGCTCGGGGTACTACCACTCGACCCACAGAAACAACCACGTGCACTAACAGTGCTTGCATTGTTGCGTTTCGTTTGGTCAATGAGAGCGCTGGAGGCCCACCTCCCCTCCCTTCGCCCCAAACAGGCTGGCAACGCACTTGCGACTCCCCTGGTGTTGTAAGCGTCTATGGACGGTGGTGATCACTTAACATCAGGTGACCCAACTGTTCGTTTGCCTCCAATGACATAAAAAATGTGTGTGTACTTATGTACACGCGTTAGAAGTTATACTTCTTGGCGTAACAAGATAAAAATCTTTTCAAAAATTTTATCTTTCGCCTTATTCTACGTTTGTAGAAAAAACGACACTAATAATAGAAAAAAGGTGTTTAATTCATTGAAAGTTTTTATACAAAGAAATACACACAACAAATACAAAGAAACAAAATGTTGACTATAGCTAACTTCAGGGTGTCGGGTTTTCGTGACCATGTGCGCACGCATCGTAATAATGTACTCTCATCATTTTTCCCTGACGGGCCAAAAGAAGTATAACTTCAAAAAATATAGATATAAAAAATAATAAGAAGTATAAAATGGAATTGCAAGGTTCATTTACATGACGACCGATGGATAAGAAAAGTTACTGTATGGATACCATGGGGACATAAAATGAAGGTGTAAATAGCGGAAATAAATATAAATATATAATAGAAATGGCGGAATAGCGTAAAGAAAGGGCGAATGGAAAAGTTCGGGAGAGGCCTACACCGTTGAGCCGAGTGCTATAATCTATACAGATAATAAGAATATAAATCTAACGTGTCTGTACGTTTTAGATTTTCGTGAAAAGAATTATTGCAAGCGTATAAGACTAAGTAATTGAATAAATTTCAATCGTTTTTAGAAATGTCTGCCTGTCTGTTTATATGAACACGCAGCACTGATAAAGTACAGCGTTCACAATAAAATCAAATAAATCGTAAAGCATACCCTCGAGAGTAACTTAGTGTTTGTTTCATTAAAATCGGTCCACTCTATCAAAAGTTATTGTAGTTTTAATGACGACGCGGCGGAAGAACGAGAGGAAAGTAGACAAGTAAATAAACTTAATACATTCATATAACTTTATCGATCACTGTTTTTACATAAACTTCCACGCGGACGAAGTCGCGGGCACAGCTAGTTTCAAATATGAATACAGTAATTGGGACACAAATAAACAATATGAGATCTTAAATAAAAAACTGTAATATATATACAATCCATTGTAGCAAATAAAAGGCTTTTCTTTATATTTTAGAGTGAAGCCACCGTTCCATCTAGAATGTAATAAAATGTAGTGACTTAGAAGCGGTAGTGTAGCGTACATTTCATGATTAATTTGCTAGGCACATATTAAGTTAACATTTCAAAGATATACATTATCTGAACGCGTGCTCCAGTAACGCGGCTCTCGGAGTGGCCACGCGGTAATTAAATGAACACGGAAAAGTATTAAAAAAAATACATCTCCCCGGTCATAAAAAGCATGATGCTTTTACTTAATTAGACTTATATGTATTAATTTGTGCTAACGTTGTTAATTATAACTGGGCTATGAAGGCGCGTACGAGAAAATTTTAATTAAAACACGCAGAACTTTATATTCTTCAGTATATTTTTTATTATGTTGCAGTAGCTTGTGTCAAATTACAAATACATGTATACTTTATAGGTCTTAGAGTTTAACCATGATCTCATCCAATATTACGTGACTGTGTGGTCTAAGATAGTAAAACACACAAAATCTAGATTGGGACTGGCTGTCCAGTACATCTGCCGGGACACATTAACAGATGTTTGGTGGTAGATCTTGAACTTGAGGGTAGCAATTAGCCAGTGCCAAAAATCCACCACTTTTTATTACAATGTCTTCCTTTAGCAAAAGCCCCGACTCAGTCACATGGAGTTGAACCTACGTCTATCGACGCTTTTTTCGAGGGCAAGAGTTGCCCTTCCCGATGATTCTCAGAGGCTTATCAGCATAATGCGCCTCAGACACACGGGCCTGTGCAGAAATTCTGCCCGGGCGACGGACGTGCCCGTGTCCTTCGCCCCAGGCCCTCTTTACGGCGGCCTCGGGTCATTATCGACCCTGCGCCGCCGTGGTCGTCAACCGCGGGAGGGCAGCTGACCGGTTTACTCCCTCTCCCTCTCCGCCGGGTCCTTTGCGAGCATAACCGCCTCACAGTGCTAGCCGAGGGAGTTCCATCCCGTCTCGCTCTCGACCATCTTACGGATGACAACCGAGAGCGAGAGATCGGGTCCTATTGCCGCGACGAGCTCGCGGTGGACGTAGTGTCAGCGCTGTCAACTAAAAGATCATCGTTTCACCACAATACGCACCTAATTTTAAGTCACTATAGAGCTTATATGATAAATCGTGGTGGACTAGTGGTTTGAATGATGAAATTTCAATTCGACGTCCGCAGGTTCGAACCCTAGCACGTAAATAAATACAATAATAAAGCCTTTTATTTCTTGCTTCTCTTTCAGTAACAATGTGCATATAGAATTATTTACATTTTAAACTTACTTACTGATTATAGTACATTTAAAATTGAGCCGTCTTAGGACGCCTGGCAGATGTGAAACATCGAACTTGTTTTGTATAAGTTATATGCCTAAAAGAACAGATAACGACAGGAATCAGCATTACAAATTTATTACATAAAATAATAACTGTTTATTTATTTTATTACATAAATATTCATTTTTATTAAATACAAAAATTCAACTAGGCCCAGGCGCGGTGTTTTTGGCGGCATTTACCAAAGAGCGCTATGTCGTCGGCGCGTGCCGCGTAACACTAGTATAACGAGTAGCCGACAAAGCAATTTGAATCTTATGTTTATACAGATAGGGTTGCAAATGTTTTTGAGTATTTCGTTGATAGGGCAAAGTTCGTGTTTTGCGTCGCCACGTCGCGCCAAGCCAAAATCAGGTTTACAGAAACGCAATAATGCAAGCACTGTTACTTCACGTCGGTTTTCTGTGAGATGGTGGTACTACCCCGGGCGAGCCGACCCATTCATCATCCCATTTTGCAGCAGCTCAGAATTCATGGTCCGTGGTATTATTTTCCATCCACTTCACTTATGCACAATAAGCAAACTATATTACGTAACATTTTTTTTAAATTATTAACATCATAGGGGGAAAACGAACAGGCGGGTCACCTGATGTTAAGTGGTCACCGCCGTCCATAGACACTAGCAACACCAGGAGAGCCGCAAGTGCGTTGCCAGCTTGTGTTTGGGGGAAAGGGCGGGAGGGGAAGAGGAGAGGAGAGAATTAGGGAGGTGGGCCTCCGGCGCTCTCACTGACCGAACGAAACGCTTGTTGCAAGCACTGTTACTTCACGTGGGTGTTTCTGTGGGTCGGGTGGTAGTACCCCGGGCGAGCCAACACATTCATGCTGAAAGCAGTAATAGCTTTAGCGTGGCTCTACCACCTACTAACATGCTACCAATATTATAAAATGTAGAGTAAAATAAAAGAAGATTATAAATAAAATACAATACTACATGACAAACTAAGATTCCGCCAAAAAATATGGCCATTCATGCTGAAACCAGAAATAGCTTCAGCGTGGCTCTACCACCTACAACCTACATTAGAGACTGGTGGTAATAAAGTAGCCTTTGTTTATGTAAACACAAAAAAATAGAATTCCATGCGTACTCCGGACATTTAAAAAATAATAAAAACAAAAACCATCCGGATTGGAAAAGGGTTAAAAACATTTGAAAGGTCGGGTAACCTTAATGACCGGGTACCGGTTAACGACGCGACGGGGACGCGCCGGATTAATCACGCAACGGCTATTTAATTCCTCTGCCTCCTATCAATATACACGGAAAATCTTTACCGAATACCAATAATAAATCAGTAGGCTTAAAATCACAACTCTCGTATTAAGCAAAATGTTTCATAGGAGATTCGCAGGATAGCATTTGAAAAAGTAAATATGCCTTTGTAATAGAACACGTCTAATCTATTATCTGTTCATACTATCAAAACTGAAATTGTTCTTCGTTCGCGTAAATCTATGATAGGGCTGAATGGATTTTGTCTAGCCTTTTGCTGGCTGATAGACGATTTTCTAGAGTATTGTTGAGGCTATATAGTATGACATTTCTTCATATGGGTTCAACAGAAATGAAAAAAATTACCAGATATAACTCGAGATCGATAAACGGATTCGGGTGGCTAAGCGATAATGGTAATATTACAATATAAGGTATAGTTAATTGTTAGATAAACTACGCAGTTCGAATGAAACGGCATAACCATATTTACGTTTGCATACAACGACGACCGACGGAGGATGGCGTATCTGTCGGTGGTCGTCATTGTTTTGTTTTTGGATCTGACTACGCTATTGACCTAGCAAGGTCTTAACAGCTTCACCGGACTAATCGCCATTTTTTTTATTGTACTGTGTGCTTACCATCAGGCACAGTGCAGTCACTCTGCCGAGCTACAATATAAAAAAAATGACGGTGAAGAAGCCAGAACATGAGAAAATGTTCATGTAGTACCACTTTTTTTTTTTCGAACTGACTACGCTGTTGACCAAGCAAGGTCTTAACAGCTTCACCGGACTACTAAGGCGAGCGGTTAAGGCACTCAGCCGATTTTATTTTGACAACTAGCTCAAGGGTGCGCGGCACACCTCGGCTTTGGCTGTTGCCTGATACATGCAATTCGCGACCTATGCGATATATGTGTAATGTTGTCGCAGTGATGTAAGATTTTGTGTCACTGTATCGCGCGAGAAGGGTACTCAAGTGCTCCACGCCGAGGGAACGGACCTAGGCTTGAGCTGCTGCCAAGGGGGTCCTAGTCTGGTGTGCGGGACCGAAATTTACCCCCAGACCACGGCGGCGTGATCTGTGGTTAAGCGGGCGTGGGTGTAAGCACGCTCTGTTTAGAGAGACAGGCTGGTACTGATCGTTCACTGCCGTTATTTCATCGGGAGGGTCGGTAAAATCGGGAGGGTCGGTAAAAAAAGAAATTGTAGTACCACGTTATGTGGGAAAGTATAGAATTGTGGATTCCTCGCAGTTTGAAATCGACAATACGTTGTGAGAAGGAGTGATGATTATGCCCATATTTTTCTCAGGGAAGACTCCTATGGCTTTAAATTGTGTTCTTACAGGCTGCTATGATGACGATGAATGGGCTTATTAAAAACTTCGGTTTAAGCAACTCTTCTTTTATACAGTCGGGTAGATATTTTATTTCATTGTTTTTTAAATAATAACATAGAAAATGTTTTATGATTGTTTTCTGATTCTCACATAAACAAATAAAGATTTTAATTTTAACGATAAGTTTTTAGATCCATGCATAACCGATCAAACTTTGACTAACTTAAGCCGCGCTGCTCCATTAAAGCAAATTAATTTGTAAGTAATAGTCGTGAGTGGTCTAATTTTAAGACTATTAATGGATTTGCAATACAAATCTTGTTATTTATTTTCAATAGCATCGATATTTTTTATTATATAAGGATGCTTCTCCATGATTCTTTAAGAAATGTTTCCAATTTAGGCAAGTTAACTTGATTTGGTAACTTGTAAAGTTGATTATCAACCTTTTCGCTTGGCTTCTCCAATCTATGGTGATTCAAAAGATTTGACTTCAAAAGATTCTGTTTTTTTCTGCTTATTTGAATGCACTGCTTCCTCTTGTTTTCATATAGCTTCTTAATCCTTTTTTTCTGCTTAAAACTACGATTTTTGGAATGAAACAATTGCCTTACAAAGTGTAGTTAAAAAATTATGTTATACAAGAACAAAGAAGTAGTATGAATGGACCGTGTGAGTGACACGGCGTGGAGTATCTCTCATACTCAAGGGTGGAAAAATTTAATGGCGAATAAAGCCATAAGGCATAAATAGTTTATTGCAAATACAGAACTCAGAAATACCAACTTATCTCATCACGGTTGGTATCAACCTTTTTCTCCCTTGTCTAGCTTGCCTGTATAAGGCTCCAATTAAATCATAGAGGGAAATCGAGATTTAAATTCTCGAATTCATTAAAAACATACGATAATGTTCGTTAATGAACGTTCACTCAGTTCCATTCAGTTGTGGTTCTGGTTAGCTATTGATCGCTGGTTCTGGACACCACAGTTTAATTAGACTCTCATTGGCGTTCACTGGTTGCGGAGTGAAACCAATTTTGATGAAAAAATAAATTACAGAACTCGGTAGTAAATTTAAGTTAATATTTTGTTCATATTTAGCAAAGTCTTCCATGCTATTCAAATGTGTATCTATTTTTTGTACATAGTAAAATAACATATGCATTATGATAATTCTGAAAATGTGTATATTCTGAAAACCCTAAAGTTCTACAAAGCATAATAATATTTTACAACTAGTAATATTCTGAACACTACCTTGATTGCCTGCATTACAACAGTCATAGTAAGTCGCTAAAGAACCGGTGCGAGGTGTCCAGTTTTCTCAAATATTATTTTCGACATTCTAGTAAGTTATTTGGTTATTATTTGTTTTTAACTGATTACGAAAAAGGAGGTTAATTTTGAACGTGATTTTAAACGTTCGGTTGTACGTATTTTTTTATGTATGTTAATCGATATCTCCGTCAATTATGAACCGATTTTAATGATTCTTTTTTTATTTGAATTGGTTATATTCAGAGGTGGTCCCATATTGAAGAAAATATTCAACCCCTAAGGGGGTGAAATATCGTTTATTTGATTTTCACCCACTTCGTCTCTACGTATTTTCGTGAAGTTGGAACCGATTTATTATACCCATTAGAAACCAGATACATTTATGGACACAAAAGTCGGAGAAATATTTTTTTTTTTACAAAAAAAATAAACCACCTTCGATGTGAAAAACTAACAAGCCACTAAAAAGCGAAAAATAACTGAATTAATAAATTAACCAAATTAAATAAAAAATATTGATATTTGCACTACCTAATAATATATTAGAAGTCTGTCTGTCTGGGTAACTCATTTCATAGCCAGAAAGTACGTGACACGAAGGTTTCACAGCCCCTTGGCATTATCGCGATTTTGATAGATTTTAGTGGGTAGAGATAAGCAACTAGGTAGTGGCAAAAGTTGTGCTTAGAATTGCGATGAGTACATTACGCATTTACAAGAGTGTAGCAGTATGGTAGGTAGTTCAGTATGTACCTGAATATGGACAAACAAACGAGACTTTAAGTTTGGCATGACAGCTGCAACTATGCCGATTTATAAATCACTTGGTGATCACTGATATCTTTTGATTATCCTGTGCTAATATAAAAAAATGGCCAATGAAACATGGTTTTTTAAAACGCATGGTCTGATATTAGATCTAAGATAGAATTCTTCATACTTATGTACTATATAAATTTATATAAATCTGATTGTCAGTCAAATGTCTTATATAATCAGAGAAAAGGTGCCAAGAGAGGATCAAACACCTTTTTATAACTCAATCCCGTGACAACTGCGAGAAGGAACAATACAGTTTTCGTAGAATTACCATTGGATCGTTACGTGTGAGTCGTTTCAGCATTATCGCAGTGAGAGTTGAGTCTTACAAACGAGGGCATTAACATAAAATCGAGGTAGGATCGACGTCTATTGTGATATATAAAATATATTCCTTTTTCAAATGTTTGAAACAGACATCATGAGAAATTAAATGATTGTTGATTATTGTTATTGATTATAAGTTTCATTGATCTCGAATAGATGGCGCTTTAAACTGGGTTGTTGACAAAAAACTGTAAGACCGACCGCTATAGATATCTAATTAATGGCGCCACGTTTTAATTTAACATTTTTTTTTATAGTAGCACGGCAAAATGACTGATGCTAGGCACAGTACAATTCAAAAACAATGGCGACCACCGAGTGAAACACTATCCACCGCCAGTCGCCGCAGTCATGCCGGCCTGCCAAAAGCTGGATATGCACAGACTGATCCCGAAACGCGACCCGCAAAAGCGTATCACTATGACGGGCTTTTTCGCCATATACATGGTGGTTGGGACCCATTCAAGCTGTAAAACCCTACCACCCCGCTTTCGCCATTGCCTCGTTCGTTATTCAGCAGGGTGCACCACGTGCAGGTGAGGTTGGCTTGGCTGTCTCAAGTCTTAGATGTTATTTGACACCCCTTACACCCCATATTCCTTTTTTAACACCGATTCATGTAATAACTGAGCTACGCTGATTTACTCTTATGCTTTATCGTTATATTATAAATCGATTATTTTATAAATTTTAGTTAGTTTCAAATACTGTATATATTCAAATAAAATCTCTAAAACTATTTATTCGTTTACTTCAGTGTACGTTAATCCCATTCAACCTCTCGCCTACACAGAATTCACAAATTGCAGCGCAAAGCTGTTTGTGGCCCTCCAATGGTGCTAAGTAATTATACCCATCTACAAACGATTCTATTAAACTTATATATTTAATAGCAGATTTTTTTATAATTCTTATACTTTTAAAGTACTTATAAAATTTTAACGAGAGATATACTAAATTTAATTGCAATAGAGATATTTTTATTGCGTAAATGATTTATTAACAGACATTAATGTAATGAAGCAATCTATAATAATCAACCATATGAGCTCAAACATACTGGTAGAGCTGACCGCTCTTAAGACTCTAATATCTATAGACCAAATAAATAATAAAGGAATTGAGTAAATATAAATACACGGTTAGTTTATACGCAATAGAAGTAGAAGTGAGGGGTATAGAAGCACTACAAGTTACAGTACAGTTTATTGAAGAGTATATGCAAAATCTTATATAAGTAGATATCAAGTTTAGCCAGCAGTGAAAGGAGTGTGCTTAGTAAAAGTATGCATCGATGGACATCGGAAGGGTCTCATAGGCCCACACTTGGGTTGAAACTCGCAAACATTAACCCATCCTCTTATTTTTACAATAGCATAAGATCTGAGCACCTCTAAGCAGAATTTATGTAATGCTAAGAACTCTGTCTCTTGGCTGTGTATGTAAAACATTGCATTATTTCTACTAATATTATTATATACACTAGCTTTTCTTTCAACTTCCCGCTACATTCAGTATAAAAAATATTCTATATCCGATTGCGGTTACTGACTATCTCTATATTAAAATTAATTTAGTTTCTTCCTGACGAGATCGTGAAAAAGTAACAATCAGACTGACAGAATTATACTGATTTTAATGTAAATTTTAACTTTATCTTTGAGATCAGCAAGTAGCTATAGATATGAAGGAGGTGGACTCGATGGCTTTGATAGATCTTGATCTTTTAGTAGTCTTGAACCTTCTAAGACTTATGACTATCACAGAGATATTAAAGTTAAAACTGATATGCGTGTAGCAAAGACCAAAGTCGACACTCTTGACGTATAAGATTTTTAAGATGAAAAACATTTAGTATCAAAATCAAAATATCCTTTATGTAATTTAGGCTCTGAGAAGGCGCTTATGAAAGTCAATGCTATCACCTATTTGGAAAACAGCCCAGTCATCGAGAAGAAGCGGCAAGAAACTCGATCTGGTTAACTTTTTCATGTTACATATTTTTACAAAACATAAATAGTTACATCGTTTTTAGTTGATGCACAGAGAGGAGCGTTATTTCCAGACGTCACAATCGTTCACATATTGGTCCACCCTATAATAGCCTTTAGATATTAAAACCTGCTTGAAATGGTTCTTATGATAGTGAGATCAGTCAAATCGGTAACGTGTTTTGGGATTTTGTTATAAAATCTAACACTATTATTACCTACAAAACTGTTTTAGGACTTAGTGAGCCTGAAACATGGATTGACCAACTTGTTGCAGTTTCTAGTATTTAAAAAGATATTGAATTCCTGAAACTTAGTCTTTAATGATTTGCGAGGCTGGTATCTGCTGGTAAGCTTTCTGCTGCCTCAGGATATATAGTTAGAATATAATAAGAAGCTATAAAAATACATTAACTCTATAATTTATAAATGAAACCAAAAGCAATCCAGTCGAAACTGTTTAATAAAAATGTGTTAAACATTTATATAAACGGCGTAATAATCTTTAACCCCTTTAAATACGATGTCATGTCATGTAATGGGACGCCATTATTTTTGGCCGGGGCTAAAAACGATAACGTTAATATCCGGAAAAAAGCCTATTTTGTATAAAGGGAGGGATTTCGTCTTATTTTTCTGTATTTTAATAAATTTTAAACGTTGGTAGCTCTGTGGGAACCATTGGTTCAGTGAACCTGGATTCGTTTCAATAATCAGTCTGTGCATTCGGTGGAGGAAAGCATTATTAAAACGGTAGGTTATTTTTATTGTTTATTCGATTTACAATTTTGAGAAATCTTAATTCTCCAAGCATCTGTTAAGTTTCTCAGTTGCTTCTGCGTCAGTCCCCTTTCTCCAGATAAGAAAGAGGTTGTTTATTTAAACATATCTATATGTATAGCTCTTTCCTGCGGTTTTTCTCGCGTTAATACAAATTTGACTTATATCTCGGGAATGGTACCTTTTTTGCCTAGATCTTTTTCTATTGTCCTGTCAACTTGTATACAATCTGTTACTCGCATTCGCTTTTATAATATCAGTTACGAGGGACAATCTTAACCAATAATGTTGATGCTTTTAAAAATTCACTACCTCTGCTTTAAAATATAATAATCATGAACCGTTTACTCTTCGTATAAACCGGTTATTCTTCATATAAATTTTGTAGCCATTTTGCGTTTATGGCTCATATAAGATACTTGATGTGTTATTTTTCATTTTGTATGTAAAGTAATTCCAATATATTTATTGAATTTTGAAGGACGTTCTCTTAAATATTCATATAAATTGTTTTTGACGTGGTAATCCGCCGTATGTACGCCGGCTGCGCGTACGAAAAAACATGAGATGCAAGAGATAGCGCGGAAAAAGCGATAGAAAGGCACGACCGGCCTAAGCGTTAGTTTAGTCGCAAAAAAAAAATGCAAAATTATTAAAAATTCAAATTTTAAAGATTCGTAGAAATTTAAACATTATAGATAGAAATTTGACTCAATGGATTTTTTGTTGATAATTTATCGCTTAATGAGACCTATCCATTAATTTTTACAAAATAAAATTTCTGCACAGTTTGCAAGTGACAAAATGTTCAAAAAAAATGTTCTCCATATTATTTATATGGGAAATTTTAAAGATCGCTGGAGGACCTCTTAAAATTGAATTAAGAATTTTCCTTTGGACATAATTTTTGTTTGGATATATACTATGGTGTTATGGGATGAGAGCGAGAAAAAAAAACTAAACTAAAATTATCGTCCGTAAACGTATGACTTTACAGACAACCAATTTATTTTTTACTTTATAGCTCTTAGCGTTTGTCCACAAACTCGCGTAAATGATGATTTAAGATGGTAAAATGGTTTTTGTAGGTGCTAGAGCTTTGCTGAAGCTATTTCTGGTATCAGCATGAATGGGCCAGTTCGCCCGGGGTAGTACCAGCCAACCCACAGAAACACCGACGTGAAGTAACATTGCTTGCATTGTTGCGTTTCGTTCGGTCACTGAGAGCGCCGGTTACCCACATAACCTCAGCCCCCTCCCCTCCTCTCCCATGCCCCACTCCCCCTCCCCCAAACAGGCTGGAAACGCGCTTGCGACTCTCTTGGTGTTGTAAGTGTCTATGGACGGTGGTGATCACTTAATATCAGGTGACCCACATGTTCGTTTGCCACCTATGATATCAAAAAAAAAAAAAAAGCTCGCCCGGGGTACTACCACCCGACCCACAGAAACACCGACGTGAAGTAACAGTGCTTGCATTGTTGCGTTTCGTTCGGTCAGTGAGAGCGCTAAAGGCCCATCTGCCATCTCCCCTTCCCTCCCACCCCTCAAAACTTTCAGGTAGACTGACTCTTAAGTGTAACTGCAGGAAGACACTTATAGATGCTTGGCGATATTTTCTCAATACAAGGGTCTTTATATTCGTCACGATGTCTTTCGTTACCGATAGAGCTTTGGTTTATTTCAACAATTCGAACCTAAGTACAACGACGCGACATCCGAACTAGCTACCATAAAATCATAATCGGTTTATGATAACGCACCAACGTTCAAAGCCAATAATTATCTACACATCTGACAGTACCAAAACCAAATAGGAACTTGTGTAATTATACAAACCTACAACAATTAAAACAACATTAGTGTTGTTAAATGTAACTCTGTAATCAAACATTGTATTATTAGAGGTAGAACACAATCGTACGTAAAAGTAAATCCTCTGCAATCTTTTCGGCCGCTCAGGAAGGCCGTAAGTTCAGACGTGCGCGTAATACAGTCAAAAGTTACTGTCTAAATCGTTCTCCGTAATACCGCTAGTATTCGATAGGCGGCGCTTTATCAAATTTAAAATGTGTAAAATCGCGGTGATAAGTTTGTTCTCTAATTAATCGCCTATCAATGAATCCGAGAATGAATTGTGTTATTGCAAGGTGAATCTGTAAAGGCTAATAGCGTAGTCAATTTAAAGAAAAAAAAGAATAAATTGCCTTGCTCTGAAAAAGTGTTTTTTTTTTTATATATATTGGAGATAGATATATTATCAAGTGAACGAATAAATAGAAAACTAAGTTAAAATATTATTATAGGAATATAAGAGTGACATTTATTTATCTTTAAGTTTGTATAAGTATTGAAGGTGGTAGAGCCACGCTGTAGCTATTACTAGTTTCAGCATGAATGGGTCGGCTCGCCCGGGGTAGTACCACCCTCTCACAGAACACCGACGTGAAGTAACAGTGCTTGCATTGTTGTGTGTCGTTCGGTCAGTGAGAGCGCCGGAGGCCCAGCTCCTTTCCCTTCCCCTTTCTCCTTTCCCTAGCCCTCTCCCATACAGAGGCTGGCAACGTACTTGCGACTCCCCTGGTGTTACTAGTGTCTATGGACGGTGGTGATCACTTAACATCAGGTGACCCACCTGTTCGTTTGCCTCCTTTTAACATTCGTGAAATAGTGGACTTAAAAAAACCTGAAGGTAATTGGGTCTGACCTGGGAATAATTAGTCCAACATATAGTCAGATAGCAAATACAAATAAAATGTTGCAGCTCGAGAGTTCAGATTTAGAAAATTGAGTCGAAATTAGAATTTCTGCCTCCTGTACAATGTACAATCACATTCCCATTTATAATATTATGTTACCGCCCACCTCCGGTGCCGCTGCATCACATTCAATGTCGCGCCTGCGCACGTCTCATTTAACGGTTTTATTCCACGGACTTTTTCTTACGGTTTTATTATCACATTTTTTTCAGTTCGGTCGCGCAGCAAAACCCCTATCCCCTCAAAGCCTGCCGTAAGGAACTTCGTTCCAAAAAAATAAAAAAGTTGCCTCCATGGTCTACATATAATATAGTATTATAACTAAATTTGTGTTCTGACTAACTATATATATAGCGTTCAAAAACTTTGGCGCGGTTTGTAATGTGGCTTCTGAACAGTTACCGCTAACTCGGGGCATTTTTCACCTCTAACTCCGTGGACTGAGAGACGTTGATTGTAGTATAGAAGGACTGGAAGAGACAATTTTGTTTAACTGGGTAATTTTTTTAACGCACGACGATCGTCGATATTGTTGGAAGTTTTTTATAGTAATTTTAGTATTTAAATATATAATACACATAAAATATAATTCATAGTTTCTTAAATATATCATGATACTTATTTAGATGTCGACCAAATGACAGGAAAGTAGATTTAAAAAAAAAAACGAAACTATTCAGCAGTTTTTGATTGACGCGCGCACAGCGACTGGCCGAAATAATGCCAGTAGTAATCTTTAATAATAATTGTTTATTACTAAACAAACATAAGTTATGTCCATATACATTATAAAAGACAACATCTCGCTGGCTGTCGGTTAATGTGCTTATAATTTGAAAACCACTGAACCAATTTACATGCTGTTATTTGTAAATTATAGCTTTTGTCTGTGGTCTGGTTTTTGTAATACACGTTAGGTAATTAATATATGCAACAGGTCATTGATACTTACCTATATCTTCTATACATATAAAAGACAGCCTGTCTGTCTGTTTGCATGAACACGCATCACTGATATAGTACTTGGTTCACAATAAAATCTCCAAGAAAATCATAAAGCATATCCCCGAGAGTAACTTAGTCTTTCTTTCATTAAAATCGGTTCACTCTATCAAAATTATTGTAATTTGTATGACCGCTCGAGGTAAGTACCAGAGACGAGTAGTAATCTATACTAATATTATAAAGCTGGCGGGTTTGTTTGGTTGAACGCGCTAATCTCAGGAACTATTGGTCCGATTTAAGTCTTACATTCTTCTAACTCTCACTTCTAGCTCTTCTAAATTATTTCAGTGTTAGATAGCTCATTTATCGAGGACGGCTATACACGGCTATATACCATCACGCTAAGGCCAATAGGAGCGGAGTACCAGTGAAGAATGTTTCAAAATCGCGGATTTTTCTTTTTGAGAGCTTCAGCTAAATGTTAGCGTTCCAATGTAACTATTGTACGCGGATGAAGTCGCGGGTAGAATCTAGTTTAAACTAAAATAAAATAATACAAGATGACTATATTCAGTTCTAATATTAAACCTACATAAGTCATTAAAGCCAGTATATATTAATACACAACTGATTTGAATATAGATTAAGTTAACCTATAATTAAAGTTTCCGTTCACGTGTTTTCTTTTCTCTACCTACCAATATTTTTTTATTGTGTTCTAGCTAATATCCTGCAGATTCAATATTTATAATTTATTCATATCCATCGAATATCATTAAACCATTTTTTTTAACTTTATTTTTGGCAACCAGTCTTCTAGTAGACTATTACTGCCATTGTCAAGTGAGTATCGATCGATATTACAAGTTTCTTGATAAAATTTCAATCAATAACAAGATGATGGCCATCTTGCTAGAACTTTCCATGGAGTTTTTGTGGCATCTCAGAACTCATGGTCCCTGGTATTATTTTCCATTCACCTCACTTATGCACAATAAACAAACTATATTACATAAAACACCACCAATTTTACACAATACAGAGTCAAGTAACACAAGATTATAAATAAAAAATAAAATCCACTACAGGACAGACCAAGATCCCGCCAAAAACGCTATTTATAATTTACTCATATCCATCGATTATCATAAAACCATTTTAAAATGGAAACTTATCATTTTACTATGGCAACGAATACTTAATGGTTACTTATAGCAAAGGTAATAAGTACAATTTTTTTTCCCTATCATGCCGAAGTTTCACTTGAAAAACAACTTAACATTTATTTCGTGGTTCATGCAAGAAAAGCCGCGAGTACAGCTAGTAGAATATATTCTAGATACTACGCTCAAACAAAACGTAGAACTACGCTCACAGTAAGACTACGTGTCTGTATCCAATGATTTATGGCAGCCGCCCCTAACATTTCAATTAGAAGTTTGACGAGTCACTCCACACTGGCTGTATTGATTTATTTCGGCATCGGTTTCTTATTTACGAAATAGATGTTATGGTACAAATTATACACAACAGCTGGTTCCCTCAACGCGTTTGTGACGAATAGTAGTATCAGCACTGAAAGAAAGAGAGAAAACATTTATTTGAAATACACACTCTTTTCTCGTACTTAACTCGAGCCGTCATTCAAGTTACAATAACTTTGGATAGAGTGGACCGATTTTAATGAAACAAAGACTACATTACTCTCGAGAATACGTTTTATATTGTTTTTATTGCAAACCCATTACTTTAGCAGTGATGCATGTCCAACTGTTAATACAAACAGACAGACAGACAGAAATTTCTAAAATTATTGAAATGTGATTTATTCTTAGACATCTACAACATTTTTTTTTCGCGAAAATCGAAAAATTACGAACACGTTAGATTTACTTTCTTATGCATAGATATAGATAATACTATCGTGTAATAAATCGCAGATTAACGTTGGCTGTTAAAAACGACACAGGAGTCATTTTAACTTGACTCTAATGATTTAATGATTAACACCGTAGACTGGTCCCAGAGCTACCGTCCTTTTAAGAAAGTACATGACTATATCAATAATTAAACGTTAAGTAATCTGTATGTTTGTTTTAACTATGGTTAAATAATTTAAAATTAATTTGAAGGTGTTAAAGTATTTTCAACAGTACCAAATTTTTAACTTATTATACCCTAAAGTTAGTATTCTTGTATATTTCTTCTGTAATACCTTTTTTTATAGTAGCATGGCAAAATGACTGCACTGTGCCTGATGGTAAGCACAGTATAATCCAAAAACAATGGCGACCACCAAGTGACACATTATCCATCGCCAGTCGCCGCTGTCATGCCGGCCTGCAAAAAGCTGGATATGCACAGGCTGATCCCGAAACGCGACCCGCAGAAGCAAGTCACTATGATGGCTTTTTCGCCATATACATGGTGGTTGCGACCCAGTCAGGCTGTAAAACCCTATCACCCCGCTTAAGATTTGATTACCTGAAGATAAGCGTTATTTGATCTAAAAGCTATAGTCAGATATTCATCGCGCATAACGTCTGGATATATACTAACTCTTCATAAACCGAATTAGTAACTGTGACGAGTTTATCACCTTATCCTTGATACTCGTATCGTTTGTACGGAATGATCGATCTGTTCTTTAAACGTGTTTGTGGTTGCGGTTACACTTTCGCATTGTTTTGATTTATTTGTTCCTACTTAGCTATATAATTCTAACTAATATCGTCAATTCGATTGTGAGTATGTTTATGAGTTTATGACTCAACGTTATATTCATAGACATTGTTGGGGGAATAGAAAAGTACATTTGTTACTTTTCATTAAAAAAAAAGTTGTTGATCCCTAGGGATAGACCAAATGTGAATTATTGCGAGCGAAGCCGCAACCAAAAGCTACTACTTTATGGTTATAAGAGATTATGTAATATCTAAGAGTTATTAAAAAAATTATAATATAGGCGTTTGTAACGAAATATTATAACACCCCACATCAAAAGAAGCAAAATTAATCTATAATTTGGTGGACGTCGGTATAAGGGCAAGAAAATGATTGCAAGTGTTTGTTTTTTTTTTTAATTATTTTTTTGCTATTCCTTTTTTTTGTAAGATGTTTGTTTGATTGTTGTCATGTTATGGTGGTATGTTCTTTTTGAACAAACCCTAGATAAAAATTTAAAATATAAGAAAACAAGATTTTACCAAATATTAGCATAATCTTCAGACTTCTGCAGCTCTTGGAATGTAGCTATCATATCCATTATGATGTATGAGGAACGTACCCTAGACCAATTTAAATAATACAGTATACGCACCGTTATACCTGCCAAATTAATATTGTCTATGTTATATTTAGTTTACTAGAACATACTATTGATTTAGAATGATTAGATTCTATTAAAATTGCCTAAATTTTTTCATTTAAGTATAAGTAAATATAAAGTGCTAGCTTTTTTTCGCGGCTTTGTTCGCATTAATGCAGATTTTACTTATCCAAAATACGTATGCAAAACTTTTAAAAGTATGGGTACTATAATTTTAAACGTAAAAAAATTACACCTACATTCATTGAACAAAATTGAAGGGGCGCTTTTCAAGGTTAATCATTACGTAACTGCTTATTGTCGGAATGACGCACGGTCGGATAAGAAGAAGCGGGGCGCAGGCCGAAGTGCGGGTGCGGGACGACGTGACTCACCGCTTCCGTATTTATTATACAAGTTCGTTTCTGTGTAAATTACCTGATGTTGAGCGTAAATAAGTTTTGCGTTTCTCGAGATAATTAGGACAAATATTAAGCAGCTAATTTTTTATTGATTTCGAACGAGAAGCGAGTATTAAGTAATCTGTGATAATATTGCAACTCTTTAACCAGTCATGCTATATATATTTGCAGCTCGGCCCGGCTTTGCACGGATGTACTAATAAACAAAATGAGACCTTCCTTTATAGTACGTAATGTAATAAAATAAAATTGCAACTAACTGATCGTCAATCTGTCAATTCAATTATATTTTTTAAGATCTCGCTACTGTTTCTTGTCACACTGACTTGCTTTTGCTTGCGCGATACAGTGACACAAAATCTTACAACACTACAACAACATTCCACATATCACCTCCACACACAAGCTTACACATGAAAGTGGAAGGGTTTTTATTTTTCTTTTTCCCTTATTGAATGAAAACAGTTTAGAAAAATTATCCAACACAAAATACATATAAGAGTTGTTGAGGTATGTATGCTTCGTACACATATATGTTTTAATAACTCACATAAGTATGAATATGTAGCTAAGCTTAGGTTAGCTCAGATAGGTCGCGAATTGCATGTATCAGGCAACAGCCAAAGCTGAGGTGTGCCGCGCACCCTTGAGCTAGTTGTCAAAATAAAATCGACTGAGTGCCTTAATCGCTCACCTCAGTAGTCCGGTGAAGCTGTTAAGACCTTGCTTGGTCAATAGCGTAGTCAGTTCGAAAAAAAAATTTAATACGATTTAAAAAAACGCGTGTGGAGCTGTGGGTACAGCTAGTATTTAATAAGTTCAAAGGTACACTATTGTATGGCTGATGATTAAAGAAATTATTCGCAAATACTCCATTAAGCTTTTAACGTCAGAAGTGTCAGAAACATGGTTATTTTATTGACACACCAAAGGGTTACCGGTGCTAGGGCTGTCAATAACATTTTTTTTATTATTGTTGATTTTAAAGATATAATTTATTTAAGAAATGAGATTTGAAAACCTGTGTATTATTTATTTATTATGTTACTACAATCTACATCTACAAAAACAATACAATCTATAAAAACGGACAGGGGAGCCTCTAGCTCCCAGGGAAGTAGAGGTGAAGAGAGAAGTGGAGAGGGGAGTGATGTTGGACAGGTGGAGGCAGGACCTGGCGGACGCGCAGTACGGTAGATATACTATCGACGCCGTCCGCCCGGTTCTGCCAGAGTGGTGTAGTCGACGATGAGGCTCCCTGACGTTCCGTCTAGTGCAGGTGCTGACCGGGCACGGGTGCTTCGGTTGGTACCTGCACCGGATAGCTCGCAGGGAGCCGACCGCTATATGCCACCAGTGCGGCGTTGACCCGGACACTGCGCAGCACACACTTTCTGAGTGTGCTGCGTGGGAGGAGCAACGCCGCACTCTGGCTGCGGTGGTAGGAGAGGACCTCTCGCTTCCGGGTGTGGTTACGGCCATGCTCGGCAGCGAGGAGGTGTGGAGAGCAATGGCCTCCTTCTGCGAGGAAGTCGTCTCGCAGAAGGAGGCGGCGGAGAGGGCCCGCGAGGACGATCCTCTAAGTGGCCCTCTCCGCCAACGGAGGACAGGCCGGAGGAGGCGGCAGTCCGCCCGCCTCCTCCCGCCACCGTAGCCGGACCTAGGGAAGGTGGGTGAGATAACGTTATTTTGTAAAAATCCTGCATTAAATGTTATAGTGGACGTTACTTTGCACTTCAGCCTGGAATAGATTGGTGCTACCACGCCTTACTGCAACAAAAAACGTTTGATTTTATTTGTCCGTGTGTACCTGAAGAAGTTAAATCTGGAAATAGTGATAGAACGAGCAAAATATTAGTATTTTATGGTAATATTATGTATTATATAGTACTTTCTTACAAAACGTGACAACCTAAGCATCATAGGGATCTATATCCGCTATGACCTAAACCTCAGAGACCACATAGAGAGTGTTATCTCTGCAACTTCTAAAAGATTGGGCATCCTTAATAAAGTGCCTGTAGCTGCTTTCCACCACCACTGCTCGTCATCAGCAGGGAATTCATCCCCACAACACATTGAAACCGAAATGGTTTCGGCCGGTCCGGTTCCAAAGGGGTTTCCTTCCACGAACGCTCCGGTTGTGGAATGAGCTTCCAGCTGAAGTTTTTCCTGGAGACTACAGTGTGGGGTGCTTCAAGGGGAAAATAAATAGGTTACTTAAGTATCGGCAACGCGCATGTAGCACTTTTGATGTTACTATATATATATGTTATTTATGTTATTTATAGACTGTACTGTACTTTCCATCAGGTACAGTGTCATTTTGCCGAACCAGTTTAAAAAAAAAGCGAGAATAATTTTCAATACTGTGTTGGCTGATAAATACTTATATATTTATGCACCCATTTGTTCGCCATAATACAGGCTATGTTAAGTTTGGAATTGAATGATCGTATATAAAATTGTATCCTTATATTTACATATATTACTTTATTTATACCTACATATCTTCTTACACAAATAAAGTGACAGAGGCCTATAGTTGTGTGCAATAAAACTAGATAGATAGATTTTTTTTCTTTTACTTTATAGACAGTTGGGGTTAGAAGTTTGACGATAAATTCATTTAATATATTATAAGTTATTAAAGTTTTAAGAAACTATGATGTTCATCAGCACTACGTGTTCAGCTATGTGTTTTCTTATCGTAGAGAAGTGAGGCAAGCGATGTGGTGCTTTATTTGTCCTCTGTACATAAGATATATTCTTATGACTATGAACGAGGCTAATATTATATACTATATTTACACTCAGGCACAAATAATTTACTCCACTATCAATAGGTTATTTTCTTTTAACAAGCTTTTATTTAACTTGCAATATTTGTTAGTTGGTTTAGGTCAAATCTTGCATATTGAATTAGAACTTCCTTTAGACCTATGACTTTGCCTTTTTTTTTCTCGAACTGACTACGCTATTGGCCTTTTTGGAGGCCTCTGCAGCTTCACCGGATTACTAAGGCAAGCGCTTAAGGCACTCAGCCGATTTTGTTTTTAGGTAACATGCTCAATGGTGCACGGCAAACCTCGGCTTGGGCTGTTATTTGAGAAATCCCGGATCTGACCTAGCGAAACTATTCCTATGAGTTTGCTATTTTTAATGTTATTTCAGAGCTGGTAACAATACAGAAATATGAAAACAAAATAACAGGTGCGATATTTGTGCTGTCTTGAGAAGAATAATTGAAAGTAATAGAAAAAATCATTTATAGAGAATTTCAATGAAAGCTTCTTTAGAAATATTTTTGATAACCATTCATTCATCGTATACATACATACAACGCATACATAAATGATTAGCTTATCTAGCTAGGTTAGTTTAGCTTGATGCATGTTTGCGGCAATCAAGGCAACAACCCAAAACGACGCTGACTAGAAACCCTTATCATTCAGTTGAATACCATAAGCGCTTTTCCGATCGATGCTATAAAGACCCGTCAATCCAATTCGGTTCGAAAATGTATTTAAGAGTCTGGCTTCCCCTATGTTTAGCGTGCTGACCATTTTAGACCACGTGGTCATAAAGCGTTGTAATATTGTGGTCAAAGTTAAAAAAAAGTGTTTTTGTACTTACGTACACGAGTTAGAAGTTATACTTCTTTGGCGTAACAAGATAAATTCTCTTCTCAAATCTTTTCAAATTTTTTTTCCTTCGCCTTATTCTACGTTTGTAGAAAAAACGACACTAACAATAGAAAAAGGTATTTAATTTAAAAGTTTTAATACAAAGAAATAAAATTTTGACTATAGCTAACTTCAGGGTGTCGGTTTTTCGTGACGGTGTGCGCGCGCATCGTAAAAATTTACTCTCATCATTTTTCCCTAACGCCGCAAAAGAAGTATAACTTCAAAAACATATATAGTTGAAAACCCTTGCTTGATCAAACACACAATATACCCCTAATATTAGATCCCTTACGTATTCAAATAGCAGTGGGAACATCAATACCTATTATATTTAATAAGTTTAATGTACCGAAAATACCTTTAACAGGAAATTATTTTTGAACACCGAAATATTATGTTTCAAATTCAACACTAATTCATTTGTAGTTGTAATTTCTGATATTATAAATATTTGTACATTACTTGTTTCCCTTACTCCTGTCGCGTGTTACACATCTACGTGCCGCTTAGGTCGACTAGGCAGCGACTTAGATAAACATAGCACGAGTTTAAAGAGCTAACGCTGCAGCACGTGCAACCCGCTGTCCGCTGTTGTGACACCACCTAGCCACGAGGTTCTGAAGCACTTGCTTAGCATATTTAGGTTACGACTGAAGTATCGCATCCAAGGAGGACACTTCTGAGTCTAACATCGATCGGTCGTCGCCTCTCTAGTAGTAGTTTAATCGTAATTTTAATTACTTTAAAATATATATAGTACAGTTGTATAGTATGTTGTATTTATACATATATAGTATGTATTTTTTACACCCTTCGGCTGTAACCTTCTTAATTCGCGTGTACTATATATTATTGTTAGTCTTTTTTATTTTGACTTTGAAATATTACGTGGTTTAGTTTACATGTAGATACATATAACTGAGCCACTTTTGTACAATATCTATCTTTTTATATAAACAAAATGATAGAGCTCTGCTGTTGTGTCGTACGCGCATCACTCAAAAACTATTGGATACATATCGATCACTTTTTTTGTGCTTCACTTCTTCGACACTTGGCCTTTTAGCTAAAAAAAAGTTATATCAGTTTTAAGAAATTACCGTTTTTATAAGCGCTACAAGTTCAGCGATGTGTTTTCTTACCGTGAAAAATTGGGGACGCAGACAAAGTTTCGAATACCAGCTATTGTATTAATATTTAAAAATTAAAAATATTTTGTTTGCAGATGGTAACTACTGATTATGTTATTTAGATTACTACCAGTGACTGGTAACTATATTTATTGTAAAGTAAAGGGATTTTACTACCCCAACTACTCTACTCTAAATCAGAAACTGATAATCCTCTCAGTAATAACCAGAGCAACGCATAACGTTAGACAATGGTATATCGTATGACAAGTTAAGCGCCTGACCTCATGATAAGGGTGTCCACCTTATAGGACCGAATCGGTACCCGATGTGGAATTTTTCAAAATGATAGACGCTTTCTATCGATACAGAAATCGCTTAGGTCATATTTAAAGTGAGATAACCCAATGGTTAGCGTGTTTGGACAGCGTGTCGAGTAACACCATAGTTAGTAGTTACTAGTAGTCCAATAACGGAGGAGGAGATGAACGCTTCCTCAATCGGTGGAGAGCACCTGGCCCTGATGGGGTCCCCAGTAGGGTGCTCGGCCTAGCGCTGGGCCATCTAGGAGGGTGGCTTCTGGATCTGTTCGACCAGTGTCGGACGATCGGACAGTTCCCAAGGCCCCCGAAGCTTGGACGGTTCTACCTGATGGAGAAGGAAGGCCGTCCTACGGAATGCGCATCTGCGTATCGGCCCCTTGTCCTGTTGGACGATGCCGGGAAGGCATTGGAGAGAATCGTCTCCTCCCAGGTCGTCCAACACCTGGATGGTATGGGGCCGAATTTAGCGAACGCGCAGTTCGGCTTCCGGATAAGGAGGTTGGGCCTCAGGGTGACCCTCGAGAAGACCGAGGCCCTATTGTTCCACGGTCCTCGGCGAGGGCCACCACCTGGGACCCACATAATGGTGGAGGGCGCCCGGATCAGGGTGAGAACCCAAATGAAGTACCTGGGCCTCACCCTAGACGGGCGTTGGTGGTTTGAGCCCCATTTCGCGGGGCTCGGACCGCGAATTGCTGGGGCGGCGGCGGCGCCACTGAGGGTGATCCGGGCGTACCGCATGGTATCCTCAGCGGTGGCCTTCACGCTCGCCGGCTCTCTACCCTGGGAGCTGGAGGCAGGAGTTCTCGCCGCCATGTATGAATTCACGGCGGAGAGGAAACGACGTGGGGAGCCTCCGGCTCCCAGGGAGATAGAGGAGAGGAGATGGCGTCTTAGTGAGGACGCCGTCGAGAGATGGATGCAGGACCTGGCGGACGCATGGTACGGGCGGTATACCGTAGACGCCGTCCACCCGGTCCTGCTAGAATGGATTGGGAGAGGTTGGGATTCCCTGACGTTCCGGCTGGTGCAGATGCTCACCGGACACGGTTGTTTCGGGTGGTACCTGCACCGAATCGCTCTCAAGGAGCCGATCACCACATGCTTTGAGTGCGGCGCTGATGAGGACAGTCTACCTTTCTATAGGTAGGAGCCCGGCAGTAACCTTCCGCCGGGCGGACCGTTGGGGCGGCTCTACGAGGTTGATTAGCATTGTACGATCCCTTGCCGCCCCAACAATCACGGTATGTCGATACACCGTGGGGTTTTAGTCTGTGCGAGTCGGACATAAAAGAGAGGGTGGCGTATACATAAGGGATTTCCCCACGTTAACAAAAAAAAAAGGTGGTAAGATTTTGTTCTAACCCCGTCTGCATAGTTACTACCGTTAAGTTGCTGTTTCTAAGCATATGTTGGTGTGTTCTGGCAACAGCACTTAGGAACCAGTATAGGTTTAGCGTGTTATAATCTTGGACCACATCGTCATTTAAATTTAGATGAAATTGTGAAAAACGCTATAACTTTAAAGTATAAAATCATATGTTATTAAACGTCATTCTTTTATGTCTGTTCGAGTGAATTCGTAGTTAATTTTTGACATATAGTCTATGTCTAACTTTTTAATCGCTCTGAAGTAGACGCGCAGAATACAAATTTAGGCATCAGAGGGACAGAGATAAGGAGAAAGGGGAGCAGGTTCACCCGCGCACTTATCTCGCCCCTATTGCACCCATTTTGACACATGTCTCCTGTCGTTACTAGTTTCAGTACAGTCGCTCAGTAACTCACCAATAAATGTTATATGGGTTTCATTATAACTGACAAACAAATGATGTGGCGAACTGTTAATATTCTAGCGTTAAAGAAAGTTTAAAGAGTAGTATAATTCATGATCACATTTAACACATAAAATAATAATATCAAAACAAATACTAGTAAACAACAAATAGCCCCTCAGTTAAAGTTTCTTCTAAGACTTTTAAAAGTATGGACACAAACACGAAATACTCAATGAACGAAAGAAAAGGTGAATCACGTGGGCGCATTCGTGGTTAATAACCTTAACATTACTGAATGATTGAACACACTGAATGTGCACTGGCGCGTGATCTTACCGTGTCGCTATTTATACCACCCGCTCTTCTTTGCCTAAACTAAGCGTTAGAAGTGTATATCAGTTTTGATTTCGACTAGATAATTAGGTCAAGTATTAAGTGCCTATTTTTTAAATTGCTTTAGAACATGACACGACTAATGAGCGTCCTGTAAAAATTTTGCTAGCGACTAACCAATCACCCGGTATATCACAATTTTGACGACAGCCACGAGACTAATCTAAAATATTTCCATTATTATTTATAATCAGAATATGTCCTTACTGTGGCAACGATAAAGATGAAAATAATGAAGTGAAAGCCACTTTTTTCTAAATAATTGCTCTCTCCTTGTAAAGCTCAACCTTAATTTCTACCTAATTAAACCCTTCGTAATAACTCTTCTTAAATTTCTGACGGCGGTTCTTTTTATATAATCCGTACAGATCAGTTACCGTCCCTGATTCTAATTCCTCATATTTTGTACCTTTTTGTCATTCGTTTGATACTGAAATTTTCTTCGAAGTGTATAAATCAATGAAGCATTTTGTAGACGCCATTTATGATAATTAACTTGTATTAATATCCCAGAATGTTATGCAACAAAAGTTTGTAAATTTAAAATGTTCTTCAAGAATACTTTCGTTCGTTTGAGAGACACCAATCTTAACTGGTAACAATTATTATAAATAGGAATTTGTAGTTTGTTTGTTTACACGTCTTGGCCAATCACCGATCATCACCTTTAATCTAGAAAACAGTACTGTTGCCGAGATATATTAACGCGGGTAAAGCCACAGGCAAAAACTAGTTACCGATAAACTGTAGTCTGAATCTAATATTTCTAAATATTTATTTATCACGTAAATTAAAAGATGTAAGTAAAGAATTACTTACCAATTATATAACGTATATAGTTTCGTTCAAATGTATAGTAAAGTTCATACATACAAAACACTGCAGTTCAAACATCAGGTTGCGTCAAACCATACATGGTCTACCTATCTAACGTAATCCTAATTGCATAGATTTGAACCTGGACCGGGTCCAAACGCTGTCGTCGCGCCTAAAAGATTAATTATACTCGATTTATGCTCATAGGCAGACAACGGCGGAGCTCGCCAACGACTATGCAGAACGGCCTGCGAGAGTAATCCATGCATTATGAATGTTGAATGGAACGCAAATATTAAAACTGTTTTACATATGAAAACTGGCTGCTACCCGCGTAACGAAATATTGAAAAATAATCCGAACTAATGTTAGAAATTTGAACGTGTGTTTGTTAGTTTATTGTACTATTCCGCCGACTGTCAAGGGTACAAAATAGGACATAGGGTACTTTTCAGCCAGAAATTATATACTGCACTTTTTTTTTTAACGTGGGGAAATCCCTTATGGATACGCCACCCTCCCGGGGGAGAGGGTGGGTTATGCCCGACTCGCACGGACTAAAACCCCACGGTGTACCGACAGACCGTGGTTGTTGGGGCGGCAAGGGATCGAACAAGCTAATCAACCTTGTAGAGCCGCCCCCATCTTCCCTGAGACGCCATCTCCTCTCTTCTACTTCCCTGGGAGTCAGAGGCTCTCCACTTCGTGAATTCGTACACGGTGGCGGCGAGAACTCCTGCCTCCAGCTCCCAGGGTAGGAAGCCGGCGAGCGTGAAGGCCGCCGCCGAGGACACCGCTCGGTACGCATGCTATACTGATATACTAAGGTAAGTCTATAGTATGGGCTCCCATCGAAAATCAGCGCTGCAGTACTACTTACTGTATGGCACTTATTTGGTAAATGGGCTCGCCAATTATTGGACATTTCATATTCATTTTCAAATGTATTATTTTTCTGTGTAATTGATTTGTGTAATTTAATTTAATTATATGGTTTTCTTTTCTTTCATATGAACGCGAGCGAAGCCGCGAGTAAATGCTAGTTTTATTAATTACTAGCTGACCCGTGCCCACTTCGTTAGGAGGCAATAGGCTTTATCAAGGTACAACTTTTTTCTAGAACTCAGTCATATATCTCTGATCATTAAGGCAGCGTTCGTAAGAAACGTTTTCGTTCGACCATTTTTTCTCCGACTCTCTAGATATTACCCCCTACAACCTCACAAACTTTACCTCTTTATGATATTAGTATAGATAATATAATTAGTTAATAGCTTCTGCCCGTGACTTCGTACGCGTGGAATGGTTATTTTGCGCTAAGACGCAGTGGAAGCTCTGGAACGGAAAAATACCCCGATTTTGCAACATTATTCGTTGCTGCTCCATTCTTATGTGTTTTAGCGTGATGATATATAGCCTATAACCTTCCATGATAAATGAGCTATATAACACTTAAAGAATTTTTCAAATCGGACCAGTAGTTCCTGAGATTACCCCTTACAACTTCACAAACTCACAAACTTTACCTCTTTATAATATTAGTATAGATTTTAAAACTTCATACGCTCGTAGAGTTGTTAATATACTACCAAAAATAATTAGATTTTACGACCGTTATTAAAACTCCAAAGAAATTCCGTCGAAACCAAATTCTGCCAACAATTACGATGAAAAGAAACAAAATATGGACAGAAAAATATTTCACTATGAAAACTACAAAAGCATAACTCCAACTTAATAAATAGATGCGGCAAAAAAATAACTCAGACGTATTTTATGACACACGCATTCGTTTGATGTGACACAAGTATTTAGTGTCATAACTTGATGCTCACGAAAATAATGCCATAACAAGCGTCATAAAAACGCATGAGAGCAAATATAAAAATATTTGTATAAATTATACGACCACATTCGGAGATCTTTGTGTAATAAAATAAAACCTAAGATATAGAGAGCTTGGAAGTGAATTGTCGTTACATATTATAAACAAAGTCCTCTGCCACTTCTGTTTGTCTGTTCGCGATAAACTCAAAAACTACTGAACGGATTTTCACGTGGTTTTCACCAGTAGATACAGTGATTCATGAGGAAGGTTTAGGTATATAATTTGTTAAAGTTTTTTTTATTATCAGGGCGGGAAAACGCCCGCAAGGCCCGCTAGTTGTAACATAAATTGGTTTCGATTGACTCTAATATCTGTAGTGTTTGAATGTCATATTTATTATAGTTTTGGAATAGTTAAATTTGTATAAAAAGACTATTAACTATGTATTTTAAAAACAAAATTGGACAAAAAAAAACGAATGCAACATGCACACGCGATTGAAGTAAAACATTTTGGCGTTAGAAGAGATGGCGATTAAGTTAAAAATAAATACATATGTAGAGATGTCATACAATTGACGCGTTCGTACGCCGCCACACATACAAGTACAATACATACAACATACAAGTTGTATATAAAGACAATTAACTGTGTATTTATGTCCGCCGTGCCCGCTAGTATAAAAAAATACCATATAACCTTAACAAAAATGTATTACTATGATAAGAGTAAATAAATGTTTAAAATGATTAAATATTATTAAATTCGTTATAATGAATATTTCTAAAGTATTTAATACTACTTTTGCAAGCGTCTTCACTCACGTTAATTTAGATTTAACCCATCCCTCGGGAATAGCTTTTTTGGAGTAAAAATTACCGTACGTCCCTTTTTGTACCCCTGACCACGTATATAATTTTATGACAATCAGTGTAGTAGTTTCGCGTGAAAGTGTTACAAACAAACAAACTCATTTTTATCCAAAGAGATGTCGCAGTAAAGCGAACGTTATTTATATGTGATTTAACACTGCGTTTTCTTAATAAAACGAATAGTTTTAAAAGCCACATAAAGTATTTTAAAGTCCCCTTTGGTGTGAGTCAGTTTTCATTATTAAATTAATTTAATCTCATATTCCCGGCTTCTGGGGTACTTTAATTGTAGTTGATCTGTTCAAAGCGTTATCGATTCGATAATTTGTCAAATGGCGTTACTGAACACACAATTATACGATAAATGTCAGTAAAATTCAACGGGTCATTTGACAGTTTATAAGATAATTTTGTTGAGTCAATAACTATTGGTAGTTTAACCGAGTATCTCAGTAACCGAGCGTTAGTCATGAAGCTGTGGAATTGTATAGCGACTTTAGCATCCATTCCAACTAAAGTTTTTTATACAACGTATTATACAAAGAATGTTTCTTCTTCTTCTTACCCTTATCCCACATAAGTAGGGTCGGTACAACATGTTTATCATGTTGTGGCATATGATTTGGCTTAATTTTTACGATCGGCCGCCTGCCTGACATCAACCCTCCTTGGGATTATTTTGTTGTACCAAAGAATGTTTGCATCCAACAATAAAATTCGGTACCTGTTCCCAATCGCCGCGGTTTCTTTATTACACGATATTTACCAAAATGTATCTTAAAGTCGTATATGCTATAAAATTACAAAAAAAATACCTTACTTAATTTTTAATATTTATTTATTTATTTATCATAAAGATTCAACAATAGTAACAAAATAAGAAACTAAAAACATACATGCAAAAACTTAAAATTATTTATGTCACTTATTATAGTTAACTACAGCATTTATCAACATAAGATGCGATGCGGAAAACAAAAAAGTAGAAGAAACAATTATGAAAAAATTAAGAAGAAAATAAAAGAATACAATTGGATAATGTATAAAAACTTAAAAATTAAGGAACAAAAATCCTGCAAAGATTAATTAAATAAAAAACAACAGATACTAATATAAGATCTAATATCGCAGACACTTCCAGTAGTTTCTAATAGAGTTCTATGGCAAGTACTTACATAGTAAAATAATTCGAGATGTCTTCAGTGGGTTGCCTAGAAATCAGCAAGGTGCATTGCACTTACTACAGGTAAGAAATCAGTATGAAAATCGATGAGACCCCCAAAACACATAGTTTTTTTATAAAGTAATGGTCCAAATTATATTTTATTAAGAACTAACTTCCCGTCCGGGTTTGTACGGTTGTAACATCGAAGAAAATTAGATTAAATCGTCAATTTATAGTACGATGAACATGCGAAATTAACAACTCAACCACGATCTGTCAATTCTATAAATATTTTTGTAGATATCCCTACTGTCTTCTCTGTTATTTACTCATTGCCTTTTTGGATGGATTTTTTTAAAAGTAAAATGTGATTTTCCGTATGATTTTTTTAAACGTTTTCCTTTATATAAACCTTCTGACACTTTCAAACTCAATAAAAATCAAAATTAAACAAATGTTTTTCTAACTTTCCGTTATTATTTTACATTCTACATTATTACTTATCTACATTCTCTCGTACATACACCGCGTCGTCATTAAAATTACAATAACTTTTGATAGGATGGACCGATTTTAATGACACAAAAACTAAGTTATTCTGCAAGATATTCTTTATGATTTTCTTGGTGTGCTTTTATTGTGAACTCAGTGCTTTAGCAGTGATGCAAGTTCATACAAACAGACAGACAGAGAGACCTTTCTAAAAATGGTTTAAATGTATTTTATTACTAATTCCTGGATTCCTAGATACCTGCAACAATTTTTGTCATGAAAATCAAAAAAGTACAGACACGTTAGATTTACATTCTTATAATACGTATAGATTATCATAAACTGTTTTTTTTTTATATCATAGGAGGCAAATGGAGACGTGGGTCACTTGATGTTAAGTGATCACCACTGTCCATAGACACCTGCAACACCAGGAGAGTCGCAAGTGCGTTGCCAACCCATCTTTGTGGAGAGGGGGAGTAAGGGAAGGGGGAAGAGGAGGAGAGGTGGGCCTCAGGCGCTCTCACTGATCGAACGAAACGCAACAATGCAAGAACTGTTACTTCACGTCGGTTTTCTGTCAGAGGGTGGTACTACCTCGGTCGAATCGACCCATTCATGCTGAAACCAGTAATAACTTCAGCAACCTACAACCTACGTCCTTTGTCATTACCATATTTTTACACCGAATCAGTGTTTGTATAATAGTGCTTGGTAATTTGAAAAGATCACTGATTAATTTTCAAGAAACAGGACATTTCTTGACCCACCATAATTTTCACTACCAGAATACGACCCTGTCAAGGAATAAAGCCTCTTAGTCCCTCTCTCTAGAGGCGAGCGTGCGACTTAACAGGTTATTTTCTGTTTGGGCTATGCTGTAACAACTTTACTGACCACAAATCGTTTTCTTTATGATCCGAGACGCCCTTTCTAGTCTGTGACTTTTGACCTTAAGAATAAAGGTTGATTCAATTTATGTATATATTATATTAAGTGGAATTGCCAAAACTAAAGTACTATTCAGGCTAGTATAATATAATCCTGTACAATCATTACGTACTTGATTATTCCTACCCAAAACACTAATAAACTTTATCACTGTAAGAACATTGACTCGTTCATGTAATACTGGTGCTCCCAAGGGAGAGGTGAAGCGTGTAAAACTTTTATATGAAAATTTAAAACCTTCGAAGTTCGAATACTGTTGAAAATTCGACCTAAAAAATAAATAAAATATTACCTTTAACTAGAAATTAATACGAAGAGTGTAACCATTTTTTTTTCTCGAATTGACTACGTATTGTCCTTTTTAGAGGCCTCTACAGCTTCACCGGACTACAGCAACGAGTATTATAAACAACCCTTACGGGATTTTTATTAATATAAAGGTTTGACCATAATGTTACTTCATGTTACATGGTAATGTAGGATGTTAACATGCTTAACCCTAAAGAACTTCCAAATGCAGCTGCCGAAAGTACTAGTAAATGAAAGTACTAAGCGACGAATTTTCAACTGGAACGTAAAGTTAGTCACGCTGAAATTCTTATCACCATGCTAAGGTATGCAATTTTAAAATAAAAGAGAACGGTTGGTTGAGTACTTGGTAAAATTTTGAAATCTATAAAGTATAAAAGAGCTTAACAATGTTTACATAATTAGACTTGAGAGTTTATCTCTTTCATAAACTCGCTAAATTCTTATTTAATTCGTGGCATTGGAAATTATACAAACGTTTAACTGTATTTCGTGTGTATTTCGTAAATTAGTTAACCAAAGCAAGTTCACTGCGGATATAAGCCTACTCCAAAAAACACAACAACTATCCATCGAATTTTAGCAGCCTTCACCTGGTTGTCAGTCCACCATGTGAAAGTTCTACTCACGTTGCGTCTTCCGATGCCTGATCACCGCTCGAGAACTCTTTGATACCATCTGCCATTCATTCAAAGAGCTATGCACCTTTTTACTGACATTTAAGTCTAGCAATCCCGAGGGCTAGTTTATGACCTCGCTTCTTACATGTGTAGATGAGTTATATTTAGTTGTAATTACATTTCTAAAGCACTATTGCTCTATATATTTTTATAGCAGTAGTCGTGTTGCTATGATCCACTGCAAATGATGTGGTTGGTAACATTAAAGTATAGACGGGATGTTCTAAATCACTTAGAAATTTAATCTATTATAGCCTAATAGGATCTAATACCGACATTAGTTATGGGTTGCAGTGACCATATAAAATCAAGTGGAATGCATAATACGTTAAACACTTCATAGGTATATAACATTCAAAAACTGCTTTGTTAGGTGTTCAAAAAATTGCCAAGAGTCAAACGAATTAAAAAAATAAGTAGCTTAGAACCATCTACGAAGGATTCCACATCGAATTGCCAAAGTAGTTGCCAATAAGTTCAATAGTTTTGAACCTCCAACGAACTATATGTTCATTATATATATAGATTTTGTGCTACTTAGTAACGTATCGGAATCGTTACGTATCCGTCGTGTGTAAATTAACCGCAAGCGATGTCTCTAGTAACCGCAAGCCTCTCGTTTGTCAGCTCCCGCAGTAATGCTGGCTGACTGGTTTATAAGTTATGCATCCGCAAAAACAAGCTATTCTCGTAGCGGTTTGCAATCGAGTTTTCTTTAACGTTTGTCTATAATCCAAGAATAATTATCCTAGTGAACCTTGTTATATAAATTCGTAGCGTTGCATATTCTGTATAATATGATATAAGTGTGAAGTTTAAATGCGTTGTATCTAGAGCGTCGGCTTGAATCAACGTGAAGTTTCGATAGAAAAGAATTTTATTTCACATAATATAACATGATCGATGATTGACGAAGACTTGGATATGTTAATGTAATATTATTTGTATAATTGCATATTGCATCATTTAGATATACCAGATTAGGCCCCCTCGGCAGCTGCTCAAGCCTAGGTCCGTTCCCTCGGCGTGGAGCCCTTGAGTACACTGCTCGCGCTATACAGTGACACAAAATCTTACATCACTGCGACAACATTACACATATCACCTCCACACACGTGCACACATACATACTTACACATGCAAGAGGAAGGGTTTTATCTTTTTTCCCTTATCAAACTGAAATAGTTTAGAATATTATTCGATACGAAATATATATAAGAGTTATTGAGGTATGTATGCTTGGTACACATATATGTTTCAACAACTCATATATGTATGAATAGCTTTTTTTTTTCCCCTCTTACCTTCCGCTTTGTTTGGAGCGACACGAGATCTCATTTGACTTCATCATGTCGCCCCAAGCGGATGGCCCAGCGTCTAACAAGCGCCGCCAGGTCTCCTTCATGGAAGGAGACGGCTATGTAATTACCGGCCGTCTCCTCCATCCGCCGGAGCCTGTGCAAGGGGAAGATGGGTCCTCCCGACCGGTCCATCTTCCCTAGGCCCGACTACGATAGCGGGAGGAGGCGATCGAACTGCCGCCTCCTCCTGCCGGTCCTCCGTTGGCGGAGACGACCGCTCAGAGGGTCCTCCTCGCGGACCCTCTCCGCCGCCTCCTTCTGCGAGACGACTTCCTCGCAGAAGGAGGCCACAATATTCCATACATTCTCACTGCCGAGCATGGCCGCAACCACGCTCGGCAGCGACAGATCCCGTCCTACCGCCGCAGCCAGAGTGCGACGTTGCTCCTCCCACGCTGCACCCTAAGCTAAGCTAACTATTCATACATATATGAGTTGTTGAAACATATATGTGTACCAAGCATACATACCTCAATAACTCTTATATATATTTCGTATCGAATAATATTCTAAACTATTTCAGTTTGATAAGGGAAAAAATAAAACCCTTCCACCTTATTATGTGTAAGCGTGTATGCGTGCACGTGTGTGGAGGTGATATGTGTAATGTTGTCGCAGTGATATAAGATTTTGTGTCACTGTATCGCGCGAGCAACG